>NW_019014620.1:756544-772114 GCF_000150535.2 Carica papaya | reverse complement strand
TAGAAAAAGATAAGTTGTGTATCTAGTGATCACTAGATCACTATTATAAATGATGGTGAGATCATCTTACTCTAAAAAAAGATATAAGTTGTGGCATATAATGGTCACTATATCATTATAATTGTGTTAGGAGAATTCTTAAAGATTTTTTCTATGTATCGAAAATTATTTAAGCTTTGTAAACAACTTTCAAGAACTATCTTCACTAACGCATCAACAACTAGTGAAACTTGTTTCTTATCTCTTCAAACACTATGTAGGAGTAGAGAGAATAATTTTATTCAAATATAATCATTTTCTTGTAAAAGTATGATCATTATCTCTTCTATATATGAGAGAACATTATTCTAATGTTGTATGATAGACTTAAGGAAGTCCTTGAAGATTTTTTATCATTAATTCTTTATAATCAAGACCCAACATCATCAAATATAGCCTAGTTCTTACAAGTAAAGAATTAAAATTTTATTAACATATATTGTCTCGTCAACTCACAAATTAATTTAAATATAGAAATAATTAGTTCGAAAACTTTTTTTATTGGTGTCTCGTCACAAGAAATATCTAGTGTAGTCATTCTATTTAACTAACATTGTATTTAACTTACGTATGCCATGAGCAAATTTCAAAATGATTTGAGTGCTTGAGAAGTTGATAATCCACTAATGCTTTTAATAATGGACAAAGTAATCTCACATTGACTTATATGACTCTAGATATAATTTTGTTTAAAATTAAAAAAAAATTAGTAGTGGAATGACAAGGGTCAGTAAAAATCCATTACCACATGACACCATAAAACTACTATCATTAAATTCATTTTCTCTTCCATAAATCTAATTAGGAGACTTGACATTCATATGAAATTAAATAACTTATGTTGAATGTATGAATAGACATTGATCATCAACCAACCAAAATAAATGAGATACAATATAAATTTAACGAACTAACCTTGAAAATGAAAGAGCATGCCTAAAAGCCTTATGAACCAGTTTAAAAATATTAAAAACCAGTCTGAAGGTGACTGAACCAAAAAATTGAATTAGAATGAGTTAGCCTAGTATGAATCAATCAACATAAGTTGTTAAACTACGAACAACCATGTGGATTGGCCAACGTATAAAAGTCAATCATTAACTTTTGAACCACCGACTATGATTTTTTAGAAGAAGAGTCGTATAGAGGCAGTGGTGTTGTATCCGATTTTGATGTTATTTTTAATAGGTGGGTTAGGACCCGTTCTAGTAAAGCAAAAGTAACTTCTAGTAAAGGGTAAAGTGGTTCTCAAGATTGGTGAACACTTAAAACTTAGTCAAAGAACTGATTAGATTCCTCTTATGATAATGGAAGAGGTGATGTTGACCACCTTATAACGATGGCTATAGATTATGTTGGTTGACAATGCTATTTTCTCTTGTTTGTTTATTATCAGTTATTTTAGTATTTTAGGGTTTTCCCTGCTCTTCATTTGGCAAAAACATAGTTTTATCTTATAAAGTTAGAATGAGTAAACTAGGGTAGTGTGATGGATCAAGTTTAGGTTTTGATGACAATTGATTAGGACCAAAAAAGCTTGAGAAAAAACTTAGGAAAAATTTATTAAGAATGAATTTCGAAGGTCTTGGTACTCAATAATCAAAATAACATCTTAATATTTGAAAAATAATCATGGATAGTCTTCCTAAATTAAATTAGGTACTGTTAACCATACGAGGGTCCATTAAGATAATTGAACCCATTTTGTCTCCTCATTTATTCCCCACCTCAGTTTTAGTAGCTTAGGAGACAATTCATAAATTTGTGCCCATAATTTTGTATGGAAACATTAAACTATGCTCGAGTGTTCATATCCCTTTAATGAAGTTAGACAAATCACCACTCACTCAAAATGTCAAGGCAGTAATTACTGAATACACTCAACATCTAAAACATTTATAAATTAGAAATGAAGTTGTTCTAGACCACTCTCTTGTAGAAAAGCCAAACTAATATTTTCATATTATTTCATCATCGCAATTAAGGCTAAATAGTTTATATTTCTTTCAATATGAACTTTTCCAGCCAATAAAAGATTCGCTTCCTCAGCCATCATATGGGGGGATATATCTAAACTATAACATCATTACCAATCAATAAATCTTTATTTATACGTTGAAGCTAAGAAAAATTCATGATGAGATACTTGAAAGCTCCCTTAATGGAACCAAAACAGTAAATAAAAAAGGTATATCATGCACAAATATACAAATTTAAAAAATAAAGTAAAAAATTGACAGAATAAAATAATAAAAATACAAATTATTATAAAAACGATTTTTTTAATGTTTCAATTTAAAATAGAATAATAAAATAAAATTTTAGAAAAATAAAGTTGTCAATAAAAAAAATCATCTTAAGTTAATATGCAGCTATGTATTATACATATATACATACACATATTTTTGAATTTTAATTTATGGGAAGATAAAATAAGACAATTTTTTTTTTTCAATAAAAGGGAAATATTACATTTTCTTTTTATAACCAACAAAAATATTAAAATTTACTAACACAAAACCCTGTCGAGGGTTACCGCTTTAACAAAGGGTTTTAGGTTGCTTGTGTTCATTGCCATGTCCTCTCTCCATCCTTGTCAGCTGAGCTGCTAAGTTTCTCAGTTTCAGAGGCCACAAAAAAATGAACTGACAAAACTCACTCTCAATCTGCACGGAAGGGCACAAGAACCTAAAACCCTAGAACCACAGTAATGTTCATCAAACGTTTCTCTCCCAAAACCCTCCTCTCCGTTTCCTCTCTACCATCTAAACATCCACTTTCAATCTTCGTTCTTCGTTTCTCTTCCTTCTCGAACGTTCCTTCCAATTCATTCCATTTCTCGTCGAGACGCCAGGAAGAGGACTCGAGAAACGTGAAGGTGTCTGTGTGGTGGGATTTCGAGAACTGCAATCTGCCTGCTGGTGTCAATGTCTTCAAAGTTGCTCACTGCATTACCGCTGCCATCAGGGCCAGCGGAATCAAAGGTCCCATTACCATCACCGCCTTTGGGGACATTCTGCAACTTTCTAGAGCCAACCAAGAGGCGCTTTCTTCCACTGGAATCAACCTTACTCATGTCCCTAGTGGTGGGGTAACTTTGAATTCGAATCTATTTGCAAGCAACTTTTTTTCTTAGCATTGAAGGTGGTGTTATTTTCTTGTGCTTTCTTTTTTATAAGGAATATTTTTTTTTGGTATTTTTTAATCAAGGTCGCAAACATGAGTTGTTGCAATTGCTGGTTTAGCAAGTTTTTGCAATTATAGCCATTTTTGGCATCCTTATATTGGAGTTGGAGTTAGAATGAGGAAGCGATGAGGCTGAAGATTGTAATGAAATGTATATTGAAAAGTTGTTGCTTTGTAGAATCTTGGAGGTATATGTGAAGATTAGGATAAAAGCATGCATAGAAGATTTGTTGGTTGATCAGATTTTTTGTTATCGATATTTACATGATTACACAGAAAAAGTCGTTTATGGCTTTAGGTGGCTTGGATTGGTGAACCTTTTTGAATTCCCAATTAGACTTGTTCTTTGAGTTGTGCCTATGTGAAAATCTACAAGGTCTTAAAACTTATCATCTCTTTTTCTGACTTTGTTTCCTCCATTGGCTATTCAGGCTTGGCTGTTTTTCTTTCTTTCTTTTTTTAGGTTAAAAGGAAACGTTATCATTTACATATTGGAATATGCATTTTACCAAATGTGTATATGTATTGGAATAAGCAACTTCCTAGAAGAATTCTGCTTCCTGAAGTCATCATGTCTAAAAACAGTATAAAATCTGTGAGGTGCCAAAATTACTGGGAGGTTTTTTTTTAAAGAGAAAAAAAAAAGTAGGTAGTTTTCATAATTTCCCATTCTCTAGCCTCTTCAGATGCTGCTTTTAGAGATGCTATAGTGTTTCCCATGTCTTTCAAATATAAGTGTGTTAGTTTCCTCCTCGATTGAGTTGACAAGGATCTCAGTGAGTTTTAGTGCTTGGGATGGCATGAAGATCCATTGCATTTATATTATGCTCTTTTGATTGGCATGCAGTACTCCATCTTCTTGATTTTGTGTTACACATGATGTAATGCATGAGGTTATGGGATATAGAACTGCAGACCTTTTCCTTGGGTTTGGAATAATTGATTCAGTTGGAAAAACAATGGAAATGTGCTGTGATATAAATTCCTGCTGTAGATATTCTTCATAGCTAATCAGACAGTTTCTTAATTGTCTAACAATGGTAACATTTCCTACCAATTTAGGTGGAAAGAACAGCGCAGACAGGTCTCTACTAGTAGATCTTATGTATTGGGTTTCTCAACATCCTCCACCAGCACATCTTTTTTTGATCTCTGGGGATAGAGACTTTGCCAACATATTACACCGTTTAAGGATGAATAATTATAATATTTTGCTTGCTAGTCCAGAATCTGCTTCTGATGTCCTTTGCAGTGCTGCGAGTATTATGTGGCATTGGCACACTTTACTTAGAGGTGAGGTTCTAACTGGAAAGCATTTTAACCAACCTCCAGATGGTCCTCATGGTTCTTGGTATGGCCATTATAAGGTGCCTCTTGAAGATCCCTTCTTAGTTATGAAGCAGGCGGCATGTTCACGAGGTGAGGAGTTGTATGACCCTGGCTCAGATTCTAAACCACGTCCGGTTCCAAAGGTAGTTGTCAAGCAGATTCGTCAAATTTTAAGCTTATATCCTAAGGGAATTTCTATTACAGAACTTCGTGCAGAGTTGAGTAAAAGTAATTTTAACATAGATGGAGATTATTATGGATATAAAAAGTTCTCTCGCTTTCTTCTTTCAATGCCACACATTTTAAGGCTTCAGTCGGTAGTTGATGGTCAGTATGTTGTACATGGAATCAGCGCAAAAGCCCCTGAGCCATTTGAATCCAGTTCTTGCATATCTACCAAACCTGTTTACAGAAATGGAGATCAGGATATCAGTTTGTGTCTGGGGTTAAGTACTGAGGATGCATCTCTTAATCAAGGCATGGAAAGCAAGCTGATGGCTTTTCAAACCCCAAAACCAAGAGGGGAAGAGCCTTCTCCAAAAATGCAGCATAGTAATCCAGCGAATAATAGTAATAATGTTAGACTGGATATGGAAAAGCATCCAGAAAAAATGGAAGAGCCACTTCTAGCTGATGGGAAGAATGTTGAGGTGGAAACTGTGGTGTTTAGCAAGGTCGAAGAAGATTATCCACATGAGATGGGATTTGTTAAAAGAATCTGGGGACGATGGTTTGGCAGCAATCAAGGCAGTTCTGAGACGAGTAGAGATGAAAAAGGCTCTAAGTTAGATTGCTCTGAGAGGAAAAGCTTAAAAAATAAGGAAAAATGTAGCAATTCTAGCAAAAGCAAGGAACAGGAAATAGTTGGGGCACAATCTGTAAAATCACCTTCTTCAAATGCTGATCCAGCATGTTCGGTGTTGTCTTCTTCAGGCTTTAGTGAATTAGCTGAGGACAGCAAAACAAGTGTTGAAGCATCTAATTATAAATCTGGCTCAAATCTAGGTTTCTTTAACTGGATTCCAAGCTGGTGGAAATTCTGGAGGAGAAGCACAGACACTGCTAATGGAAGTGACCAATCCTGTCAAATTCTTGATCATGTAACTAGCCATTCTAAAAAGCACGTGGTTTTTACTGATGACTATTTCTGGAGTGACATGAAAGCCTTCCTCAATTCGGCTAGAGGATCAGCTACCATTTCACAATCAAAAACCAGGTTAACAAACTTTCTCTTCTTTGTTTCTCTACTGTGTTTGGCATGTGGTTCAAACTATCACTTGCTACTTTATTCAATATTCGTTTTGATTATAATTTTGTTTCTAGTTTCTCATTGTATTTCCAACTCCACAATAACAAATATATAAAGGAAAGAAACCTCCTGAGCTTGATTTGGATCTACATGAAGATAATTTTTTTTGAAATATAAGAGAAGTAATATTATTCACAAAGGTATCAACGGGGTACCGCCCTTGGATCTACATGAAGATAATATTACCATGTATTTGAACTCATCAAGAAATAACCTCTGATGTAGGACAAATATGGTTAATTTATGCAATTAGGGATTTGAGGATAAAAACCCTAGACATCATATCTAAGTTTTCTTAGACATTACATCGGAGAAATTTTAAACTTCACAATTAAAAGTTTGATTGCATCACACAATCAGGAGGGTTGAGGTAGGACAAATAAGGTTGATTTGTCCAATTAGGAATTCGAGGATAAAAGCCCTAGACACCATATATAAGGTCTCTAAGACATCACATGGAAGAAATTTTAAACATCACATTTAAAAGTTTGATTGCTTCATACAACCAAAAATTGAGATGCTCCCAAAATATTTTATTGAATAACTTAAATACTCCCATAAATAAAATTACAAGGTATTTAATATCTTTAAGCAACATTTCCTTAATAGAATTGAAATAAAGACTAGTAAGCTAGTAGATAATCTCTAAGCGACATTTCCTAATTGAAATAAAAACTAGTAAGCTAGTAGAATTAGGAATACTAATCTCAATAAAAATAAGAAACTAATACTAATATACTAAGAATACTGATACAAATATGAAAAATACTAATAATGAAAAAATCTTAAGTTACTGAGACTACAATAATACTCCAATAATATAAACTCGTAAATAAGATAGTAGTTTATATTTAATATAATTAAAATTTCTAAATTATTTAGGAGATCTAATGCTAGCCTATTTTGCATCATTATCCATTTGTTGGAGAAAACTCATCAACGAGTTTTGAACTACCAGATAATATAAAACCTTAACATTCGAGCTTCTCCATGAAAACTTATCAACCTTTGTGTTTGTTTCTTCTCACCAATACCTAAAATAATAGAAATGCGCAATTGTAGGAGTATCAAATCTTGGCGGGAGGATGAAATCAACATGTTGGCCAATTGGTTTGTCAAATGCCTTGTTGCATGGAATTTTCATAGAGTTGACTCTTCGGGAAAGATACTGAGTAATAGGAAGACAATGATTCCTCTTGCCCATCCATAGAGTTGATTCTTAGAGAAAGATCTTGAGCACTAGGAAGGCATAGTGATTCTTCTTGCTTTTCCTCTATGGAGTCTACTAACGATATGCACCTTAATAAAATAGTGATACTTAATTGTTTATAGGAGCTAAATCATCATCCTCCTAAGATCCGTAACCATCATCTCTTTCTTGCATCTCCTCCTTTTCTTTTATTCCAACATGCAAGTTTTTGTTTGTTGGGCATGAGTTACTCGCTTTATCCACAGATAAAGCACACAACTTCCCTTAGCTTTAGGAGTTTTGAAATATGAGGTTGATTCATTCTTCAGTTCACCATTTGATTTAATTGTATCTTTAGGAGCTGATCCCACAACTTTTCCTGGGATTGGACATTTCAATTATTCTTGCACATTAAGGACGGTTTGATAAGTTTGTGATATAGTTGGTAAATTAACTCTCTTTTAATATCAACTTTTAGTCCCTGTTAAATCCTACTATAAGTTTTTGAGGGGCCGATTTGATGGGGGGTTGATAGTTTTCCATATAATCAGATTTTAAAGGTGAATACACTGCGTAGAATTACTTTCTTCACTTGGGAGGCAGGTAGGAAATGTATCTTGACTATTGACAACTTAATAAAAAGGGGGCTGAACTTTTGTCAGCGGTTGTTACCTCTGTAGGATTGCTGCAGAGACGTGCAACTATATTCTTCTATGGTGCTGGATGGTGTATGATATGTCTTCTATGGTTTATGGTTTGTTGGGGATTAATTGGGTTATTGAGGGGTTAGTGAGGGATGAACTCAGGGCTTGGGCGGGTTTTTGTTACAAAAAAAAAAAAAAAAAAAAAAAAAAAGCCTTTAATGCTCATTCCTCTAACTATCTTTTGGGTGGTGTCGAAAGAAAAAAACAGGAGAGCGTTTGAGGGGATTGAGTATGAAATGTATAAAATTAGGGATAAATAGTTACACTTTTTTGGTTCTCTATTTTGGCTCATGACATTTACATATGGGATGATTTTGGGAATGCTATTGATCTACTTACTAATATGTAAATATATATACAGGTAACATTCCTTTGGTGTCCTTTCATTAATGTATTATTCATACTTTTTATTTCAAAACAAAAATATCAACTCTTAGTCTTGCCTTGAATCAAGATGCTCCTTGACTATCGCTTCGTTTAGATGACTCCGAATTTGTAATTTTTCAAACTTCTGTGTGTATTCAGTTACTGGCATGTTGCGCTAGGCTAAAGTGTAAGCTTGGTCATGAAATTTGTCAAAATAGTCAGGAGTAGATATTTTTCTCGAAGAATAGTTTTCATCTCATCCGATGTTTTAGTTGTTGATTGTCTTTTTCTTGTTATTTTTGCATCAATAGTATACTCATATTTTTACAAGTCCAACCAACTTCATCTTGGCAAATTCAATTCTTCGTGCATCTTACATGTCATACTAGTTGAAGTATTCTTCCATTTGAATTAGGCCAATCAAGAAAGAAATCGGAGTCTCTTTTTCTATTAAAATTAGGAGTTTCAACTTTTACTATCTTGGTAATATCTCTAGTATTATCTTCAATGTGTCTTCTATCGGCAACGTGTTCAACTTATATATTTTGAATTGGCAGACGTACTTGTGCTGTGCATAAGTATTTTAGTTCTTCCAAGATTGCTTTAATGATGTTTTGCATTGCTTCCAATATGGTATTAACGGTTATGTCATGTGTCTCAAATTTAACATTTAATTTAGTGTTAGTCACCATTGTTGAAGCTTAATTTCTCTTTAGAAAGCCTGGTTGAACCGGGAACTCATTGGAGAAGCCAAAACAGAATAGATTGCACAAGGTCTACTTGCGGCTGGTCACGCGTGGTCTTCACGTGACGGCTTCTGATCACTGGATGGCAGTGGCCTTTTGGTGAGCGGCTCAGTTGAAGGTGCTGATCTTAGATTGGAAGCTGGTGTTGGATGCAACAGTGCAGAAGTGTGGATTTGCAAGAGGCAGCAGCTGCGGGAGCTTGCGCTAGCGAGTGTGGATGTTTTTGGTGGAGTTTCACGGTGGGGCTTCAGGGGTCGGCCGATTGAGACCTTTTAGAGCTGGTGGTAGTGGCGTTGTCGATCATCTCCTGCAGGTGGCTGGTGAACAGTTTTGGTGGCTGTTTTAGTTTCTTTTCCTAAAAATTTCTTTTGGTGTTTTTTTCCCAGATGGATTTGGTACTATTTCGAAAATTTTGATATAGGATTCTTTTATCTCTAATACCAAATTAATGTATGATAAATAGGATTAACTTGTCCAATTAGAGATTTGGAGATAAAAAAACCTAGACATTACACCTAAGGTTTGTTAGGCATCACGGCTATGAAATCTTAAGTTTCATCTTACAAGTTTGATTGCATCATACAATTAAAAATTGAAAAACTCTCAAAATATTTTTATCGAATATCTTAAATGCTCCAATAAGTAAAATTACAAGTAATTGGAATAATCTCTAAGCAATATTGCCTAACTAGAAATAGAATAAGAAATATAAACTAGTAGAATTAGGAATACTAATTTTAAGAAGAATAAAAAACTAATGCTGATAATATTATGAATACTAATACAAATAGAAAAATATTAATAAGAATGAGAATTATAAGTTATTAAAACTATAATAATACTCCTCAATAATATAGGAAACTGTAATATGTTCTAACAGTAGTTCCTTTTGTATGAACAAAACTGACAGTATGAATTCTAAAACATTGTGTTATTGAAGTTTAGAAATTTTGGCAGTTCCTAGCTGACATCATATTGTAAAATTTCATCTGCTATTTCTGATTTATGTCAGGGAACAGATGGCAAAATGTCTGCAGAGAGAAGGACCTATCGCTCTTCAATCTCTTAGTGATTCTGATATCTTTCAGTTGGTGGATATGTTAGTGTCGGAGAAGAAATGGATCAAAGTATGTCCCTCTCAAATGCCACTTTTCCAAGTTGCTTGTCCAGCTGAGAAAAATCCTGATGTGGGTCATTCTCATGCTGCAAATGGACTTAGATCCATCTTTTTAGAGCCACAGTTACAGTCCAATTTGCAGGAAGAACATGATAGAGAAAAAAAATTACAGAATACTTACAGTGAAGTTTCTGAATCTGGTATTTATAAGAGTCTTTCAAACAAGTCTAGAAGTGAGATACTTGCTGACTGTCAAAAGCTTGTGAAAGAGGTAACAAAGGAATACCCAGAAGGATATTCAATGGGCTCCTTTAAGAAGCTATTTCTGGAGAGGTATGGCTATCCTCTTGACATTCAAAAGCTTGGTTACAAAAAGTTGACAACCCTTTTACAGATGATGCCTGGGATTAGAATAGCATCCTATTGTATTTTTCCTTCTAGAGTAGCCTCAAAAGCTTCCTGCACAGAAATTGCCTTTCATAATATTGAAGAAAAGAGTGATAGTCATCTAGTATCAAATTCAGATAGGGAATCATCTGGTACATCAAGGAGAGAGGATGATTTGGACTCGCCATTTGAAGAACTGGGACCTGTTTCAAATAGTACACCTAGATCAGTATTGGACAGAAGAATAGAAGGAAGAAATAAAGAATCTCTTCCTGATTACGAACCATCCCTATCAGATGATAACCTTTCAGATTCAGAAGAAGAAACTTCTCCTGTAAAGCAGAATGGATTTCAGAGAAAAGCAGGAGTAAATGAGGAAGATAGCTCATTGCTGCAAATCTTAGATTCATGGCGCAGTAGCAAGGAAGATAAAAAGTCGGAGGATGTTGATGGTGTAGTTGATTCTTCATCAGATGGTTTGAAGCTGTCTGGCTTGTCTCGAGCAGGTAGCAACGAGAATTGTTTGAGTCAAGGACGGAAGAGGAGAATGCAAAAGAGTTACTCTTTTGTTTCAGATTCTGTTTCAAATAACAAGGACAAATTGATTGATGGAATATTAGGTAGTTTGAGGAAATCAAGTGAGTCAAAGATGCAGGGTTGATGGTCTTTAGAATCAGAAAAAGGGCAATCAGACAGTGATTTTCATATGGTGTATGAAAGGTAAGATTATGCTTGTTGGGATACGGTGAAGCACACAGTGATTATGCAAGCCACATTTCATGAATATTGCTTATACATTTTTATTTTCCCCCCATCAAAATTGGGTTCAAGGTTATTTGATTATATGGAAACCGAGCCTTAGAACTTAGTTTGAGGCTAAAGATAACAATGATGTGTTCTTTAGATTTTAGTTCAAATGATTGATATGTGTTTTAGGCTAAATGCAATAATTAAGTATTCAAATATTCGAAGTTTTGTTCAATTTGAGTTTTTTTAGCAATTGAAAGGGTCATTCGGTTGCCTGAATATACCACCAAGTATCTCCATTATCATATTCGGTTAATTGGATTACAACTCTAATAAAATTAAGATTTCGGTAGATGTAAGTCATGATCAGTGGGAGCCTTATGAATCATATTTCAACTTCCTAGAATGTCAAATTTTTGTCTTGTCACAACTGTATTCTTAATTTATATAAGTGAAAATTTAATATATTTTCCTCGTAACAAGTAGTTAAAATCAAAATAGTTTAATATTTTTTTGGTGAATTTTATTAATGAGGCCTGTAACTATTTCCACTAAATGTTAAATTTTACATAATTAGTAGCTGGAGGTTTATGATTTTTATAAAAATTAAATTTTAATTATTTTTTGCACGAGTTTTGAATTTTCGTTGAGCTAGTTAAAATTTTTTTATAAACATTAATTTTTACAGAGAAATTTAATTATCAGTGTGTAATTTTATTATTTAATTACCTAATTATTTCAACTAGTAATTATTATGTACTTGTATTATTTATTAATTATTAACCGAATACAATACAATAAGAAATCCAAATAAAATAAAAAGGATACAAATATATATAAGTAAAACGAGGTATTGAAATATTTTCATTTCTCATTTTTCTTCAAATTATTTTTTTAAATTGTTAAAATATAGGATCAATTTTTAAATGAATATATTTGCATAAAATTAATATCATAATATAAATAATCATTATTTGTTCAAAATCATAGGGTATAAAAATTATATGTTTAAATATTTTTATTATAAAAATATAGCACGTGTGCAATGAAGTAACTATGTGATTAATTTTTTAGTTGATCACACATTTTTGAATTATTTAGTATATAAATCTTTGTTCACTTATTTTCTTCCCCCACGTCATTTATCTTACAAAATTTAAATACGATTATTATTTTTTTATGTTTTCATAGTAAACTTTTTATATTTAATTTTTGTTCATATAAAATAATATTTATGTTATCTTCTATATAATTATAAAAATTATATTATATATGCTGTACATGTACACATCTAATTATAATTTATAAAATTTAAATGTCTATTTTAATTTTATAATTATCAATACAATAATTTAATGATTAAAATTTTAATGTTTCACTTGAAGTTTATAAGTTTAAAATTTATTAAAAATATAAAATTTATTATTTTATAAATATATTATGTACAGATAGTAGTATATTAATAATATTTAATTTAATAAAAATAAAATTTTTATTTCGTTATTATATTGGTGAAGTTATAATGAAAAGTTATATTTTATTTCAACAAATTATTATTATTATAGTTGTAACGGCCCCGGAAAATATTAAAAAAGAAATGAGTATTTAAATATATCGAATGCGGAAGCGAGATCAAAATTTCAGTTAACATCCCTTACACGAAAAAACCCAAAAAAAAAACGTACTTAAAATATAAAAGGTTAAACTAACTAAGAAAGAAAACTCGAAAATAAACTATGCGTATGACTACAGAGTCTCTAGGCATCCCCTTCGTCGTCCTCCTGCGGAACGGGCTCGGGAACCATGTCTTCCTGATCTGAAATGGTTAATTAAGGAGTGAGCTACACTAGCCCAGTAAGAACATCACGATATCTCACCGTCACGGAGATAAAGGTGGGTAGAAAACCACAAAAAGACCAATGGAGCATAATTTACAATAAACTCGTTTATTAACATGAAAACCTTTACCATCCACTTACCTCGGTGGAATTTATGAAAACAATATAAGAAAAATAATAACATTATCACAATCATGGAATAATATAAGCTGTAAAACATAGCACTTATCACGCCTTTTATAATTCAATCATTATACAACATATCCTTTTCTCATTTACCAGCCTACTAGTATCCATGGGGGTCCCTAGGGGTCCCGCTACCCGTTAACCTTTAACATTCATAATCAGTTTCCAGGGCCGTCCCCATACCCCGTCCGGTATGGGCGCCAAAACCATAAACCTCAATACCCCGTCCGGTATGAGGGTGAAACGGGCCGTCCCCATACCCCGTCCGGTATGGGCGCCAAAACCATAAGATCTCCATGCCCCGTCCGGCATGTGAGACCACAATCCCGGTAGGGTTCCCTACGGACCCGGTCCGTCCACCATCTCCCAGGATATCTAGTCAGGCTGACCCCATCATACAATTATCAGTTTATACAATATTTCATTTCCCTTTTTCCTCAATAAGCATCATCAATTCACATTTAAACAAGCAAATCGTAATTCATGCCGAACAGACAACATACAGTATCAGTTCTTCAGTCATTCAACCCATAATTAATAAAACAGTAATATATGCATTCGAAATTATAAAATGAACACATCAAACCCCATAATGCATTTAAAGCTGTAAAACAGTGTAAAACATGCCAAACAACAGTAAATCATTAATCACACTAGACTCGGGCTCCATTAGCAACCTTAAGCAATTTCACACATGCGTTAATTCAAGAAATACCGTTTTATCATTTTGAACTTTAATACCGTGATAGGAAATAGGGTGAGGGGTCCTTACTTGTTTTCGGGATCCGAATACGATTCACAGTGCGCCTGCAGGCCGTCCCTAATTTTCCCTGAATTTTTCCCGGGGAACTGAAACACACTAACAGTACCTGCACGTGTTCCAAAAAAAAATCCAAATTAGGCCCAGGGCCCCTTTCGGACCAAATCGCAACTCCGGCACGGCGGCGAGTCGCCTTGGGTTGGCTGTTTTCGGCCGAATTCGGCCACACTCGCATTGGTCATTGTCAGAAAACAACCCTAGGGCCCTCGGGGGGCCAAAAAATCACGGAAAAACGGAGCTTACCGGCGGCGGCGCTCTCGGGTGCAGCGGCTCTCTGGCAAGGTTCGTGTTTTGGTGATTCGGCTCCGGTCAACCTGTAGAGGAAAGAATGGTGATCACGGTGATATAAAAATTGTATCGAACGGAGGCCGGGAAGGGCCTCGTCGGAGGCAAAAACCGAGAGGGGGCGCGGCGGCGCCGCTGGGCTTCGGCTGCGTATTCCGGCCGTTTGGCCGGGATTTCGGCTTCGATTTGGCCATAGGAGGAATCAGTGGGGAAAAACGAGTCGGGGGTATGAAATTTACCTCGATCGGCGGTCGAAAATTTCCCCGGTGCGGCGGCGAGTGGCGGCGGGTGGCGGCGGTCAGCCTCTGGTTCGTCTTCTCCGGCGAGCGGCTGGCGGCTAGGGTTTGTGGTCTGGTGTGGGGGTTCTATTTATAACCCCTTGCCTTTTGATCACAGCCGTTCGTTTCGTTTTAATCTGGGCCGTTCGTTTTTGATTGAATCTGGGCCGTTCGTTTTTGATTGAATCTGGGCCGTCCGTGCGTTTGAATCTGGGCCGTCCGATCGCACGATTGATCTGGGCCGTCGGATCGCACCCACGCGGATCGCCAACGTGGCTCCTTTTGGAGTGACGCGATCTTGCCACGTGGCAGGCCCTGGTTGGCCGGGACTGCTGACGTGGCTGCTGACGTGGCCCCCCCTTTTTTTTTTTTTTTTTTTTTTTTTTTTTTTTTTCCTCCTTTCCGGGTGCTACAATAGTAAAAAAAAAATATTAAATAATTATTAAATTCTCTTAATTAGATTACTATTATTGTATTAATACACGACTTAACTTTTTATTTTAAAAAAATCAAATATAATATAAAGTATTATAATTTATAGTAAGTGCAGATTTATTTTAACTTCATTTACAAGTGAATCAAATTATGAAGGCTTAATTATCTCGAAATAAATTAGATATAGAAAATCTCCACCTTGTTATAGCTTGTAACTATCTGGTAATTTCCAAAACGGCGTCGCTTGTTTCTGAACCGACTGAGCGATTGGGTAGGGGAAAAGTGGACCAAAGAAATAAAAAATGGTCGCCAGATTGAAATTTGGCGTCTCTGTAAGAAAATGGAGTTGGGGCTATCCATTAAAACCCATTTGACGGATAGCTCAGAAGAAATTATCCACAACTGTAAAATGATCTCTCATAGCCTGTTTGCCTTTTCTTCTCTGTAAGCACTCTGTTTATGGATTATTTCATCTATAAATTTTTTTATCTGATAGTTGTTTTCAATAAATTCAACCCCATTTTGAATTAAACTAGCTTGCTAAGAAAATCTTTGGAATGATATTGATGATTCGCCTCTGTATTTTCACTTTCTCTAAGCAAAATTAGG
>NW_019014620.1:741502-756406 GCF_000150535.2 Carica papaya | reverse complement strand
TAGAGGTAGTGTAATGAGATTCATTTCGTTTGTTGCTCTTGAATTTAAATTTGGAGATGGTTTTTTTTCTTTTTTTTAGTAAAAGTTCGATTATTATTATTTTTTTTCAATTTATCTTTGGTTTTTATGTCTCAAAGTTATTTTGCCTTGTTTATATTAAGTTTCTTCTCGACTTCAATCATTTGATGGACGTTAGGTGAATGTTGTTTTGATGTCTTATCCCAGCAATGTACATAAACTGACCATAGCTTCTGCTACCAAACCGTGGTTCAGAACTTTTTTGCTTTTTCTCCACCAATTTTTTTTGCTTGTTTTGAGGATGACAATCTAACATCTAAGAAACAAGATTCACCTTTTGTTTTCTTTAATCCTGTCTTATCATACTTGGCAGAATTCTTTGTCGTTCATAGGCATTTGACTGCAACATGTCCATGCTAGTTGCACTTTTTCTTGGTTGCTTCTGTCTTCTGATGTGTACTGAAAAAAGGAACAGAGGAGGATACTTGCGAAGGCAAAAGAATATGAGTGAGCAGGCAGTTAATTTTTTTAGTCGAGAAACAAGCATTTTATTTATCTATTTTTTGTGTGGGGGAGTAAGCAGTTAAGAACATCTTGGACTCCCATCTATTGAGCATGGGATCGCTATAGGCTGGTTGAGGTGTATTTCCAGTAGCATACCCCTGTAGTTCATGGGCTTGAAAAACAACAGGAAATTATGGCAACAACAAAGTGAGGCGGATATTGATGATACAACAAGAAAGTGAGTGTCCTGGAGTTTTGGCAAATATTATAAAATGTTATAGTCAACAAGAATATCAAAGTCCCATAAAAAAACAAGTGTGTCACCTTTACCACCTTCCCTCCCTCTTTCTCCTCCCTCCCAGAGCCAAATGTTGGAATAACTGATGATCATTTGCAATGACAATCAACCTACGGAAGGCTTGCATAACAATTATGAAAGGGGAGGAGGACCAGAATCCCCTTGACTTGACATCAAGAAGCATTGAAAACAAAATGGATTGGCCAGAATTAATAACAGGTGCAAAGAAGTAGAAGAAAAGCAAGGCTTCATCTAAGTACCATCTGTCTCAAGACCCAAGTCTTTCAGCATGTAGAATAGAAAAGTGTAAGGCACATGGTTATAAGTTTTTTCCTTATCACGTTTATAGATTAACCCCTTGGTTCCATTCTCTGCAACGATAAAGAAAGAGTTTTTGACAAGTGAAGACAAAACCTTAGCAATGAGACACAACCCACCAAGCTAATCTGTCTAAAACCTTTTATGATAGGAACACGTTCATTTTTAGTAATGAGCACCAGTAAAGTAGAATTGAGAGTAGACAAAAAGGATCCACTTTCATAGAAATCGAAGAACAAGATTAAAAAACTCTTTCTTCATTGTTGCCCAATTGTTCCGAACGAATCCCATAGAGAAGCATAAGACCATCCCTTCTACCTTCCACATTCCCAAGCTCAACTTTACTCTGGAGCTTAATCTTCGATTTAACACACCAAAGCTATTATCTCCTCCACCACACTTTGACAAAATTTGAAATATCTGGAACCTAAGCCATTTGCTTTCAATTCTGAAGGACAGACTTGCTTTCGACTCTCCCACTTCCCGAGCACAAAGGTAACTGATATGAAATGGCACATGGTAAAAGTTTTTACATTAAGTCCAAGACTTAAGATTCATCACAAGCAGCAGAAACTATAAATTCAATCAATTTTAAAGCTACAGCCTTTCCCTAGAGTGGGAACAAGTCCATTTCCACGAGACAAGAGGAGTTCAATCTGGTTGAACTTGTCCAGAATATTCCTAAAATTCCTCAAAAGTGAGCCTGTGAATAAGCTTTTCTTAGATGCTCATGGGTCAAATAACCCATGTTAAAATCATCCCCAAGAAAAGGCCCATATGCTAGGTCCATTCCACAAAGTCTCCCTTTCCTTTCCCTCCTCCTTGCCATAAACCACGATAAACACCCAACATTATCTAGGTATCTACACTTCAAGAGGTAAGAGATCGAACAAACACCTTACTCCACTCCTCCCCTATCCCTAGAAGACAAGCATACTAGAAGAGTAATATGGAACAAGGAAAGAATCACTCACTAGAGAGAAAAAGAGACAGAGACCTAACTTTATTAAGGTCTTGTAAGAGTTTCTTTATAGATAGCCCTACATCCTTACTTGCACTTTCCTACTTGCTGTACCAAACATAGCCCTAGTGCAAGCTTCCTCACCCAAGCAAATTACTATCTAGCTATGACACAATTTAATTTTCATAGAGAAGGTACCCATTAAATAATAAAGAGATAGATTTGGCATATTTGCATCCTCTTATGGATGAGTTTTGCGAATGTGTATGGGTGGGGTTTGCTACCCCAGGAGACCGGAGATCACAAATTATGCTGATAGATAAGTAGTAGATAGTCTATATAAGACCTTAAAGACATCTCCTGTTACGAAATAATTAGTTATTGGAAATTATACTAAAAGTCTAAGTTAGTTGTTAAACATTATTTATATACTAACACACTGCACATGCAAGTCCCATGGTCTGAAAGTGTGAATCAAGTACAAAATCATTATTATCTTCTATTGGAATTTTACTAAGCAACAGCAGATTATAGCAGAGTTTGAACTCTAGGACTTCTATTTATTCCAAATGCTTAAGCTGATAGGAAACTTTAATCTATTGTACAAGAGTTATTAGATTCACGGATAGTACAACAGAACACCCATTTATTTTCTTTACCAACGATTTTGTTAAAAAACAAAAATGGCTCCTAGAGAATATGCATAGATTACAATGAACCGAAACAAGAGGAAAAAGTTAAGAATAAGCTTATGATTCCAATCATTGAGGAGTTTTTAGATAAGTTATAGAGTTATCTTTACCATCAAATCAAAATTAACATGCTTGATGTCCATAAAAATCTTTTTAGCACACAAGGACTTTATGAATTCCTAGTGATACCATTTGGCCTTTCTAAGTGATTACTTTTAAGTGTTTTGGTAGGTTCTTAGAAAGTATCTTATTGTACTTGTAGGTGACAATTGACATACTCATGTATATGTTGACTTGGGGTTGCACAGAACAGCACTTCAAGGGGGTATGTCATTATTGTTAACAATTATTCTTTTGGCCAAATTAGTTAAATGCATGATCGGTACCACATTGAGTATTTGTGACATGTAATTTCTCTAGGAGGGATGACCATTAACATGAAAAAGGTTGTTGCAGTATTTAACTGCCAAAATTGAAAATTCTCAATCAACTTTGCAGATTTGTAAGCCTCACCAGTTACGATAAAAGATTTTCTGAAACTAGTGTTCTATGGTTAATCACTTAGTAATTTATGAAAAAAAAAAGCGAGCAAACACAACAGAATATGGCTACATGATTGCATTATTCTTTTTTTTCCTATAGCCTAGAATTGAGCCAAATGAATAAGACTTCACCTCTTATTGCTATTGGCCCTACATTAGACTCTAATCTCATCCTTTATTGAATCAACTAGTACTTAATTGATACCCAACTAACCATAGATTAAAGTCCATAAACGATAGGCAAAAAGGGTACCAACACTGCAGAATATGGTTACACGATTGCATCACGCTTTGCACAGGTAACAACTACTAACCAAGATTCTTCTCCTCCTTATTTACTTATCCAGAGTAGGGATACATTTTCTAGCTACCTCCCAAACAAAAAAAGTCACCATCAACAGCACTTTAACCTTTTAGATCAGGTTTGTAGGCATCTCTATATTAGTTACATTCTTCTTAGGAAAATGCGTGTAAAAGGTCCTCACAGTAAAAATCTTTTGGAATTAAGCCTCAAGATAGGATGATCCTTGTCCCAATTAAGGATGCATTTTTAAAAGAACACCAGAAGCTAGTCATATTCATTGATCTGTCAATCATTGAGATTTCTAAAAACCTGTAAAACCATGAGCCATTGCCTCCAAAATCACTAAAAAAATCTCCTAGATATTGGCCTCTGTATATCAAGCGAATGCAAAATATGAGAAAACTGGGTTTTGAGGCCTATTATCTAACAATTTATCATGCCAAAATTTTACTCTCTCCAGACCTAACCCTCCACTTAATGCAATTCATGAATTCCTCTCTCCCCGTGCATATCTTCTTCCACAAACCAAAACTATGCGGCCTAGAAGGCATTCTTGTTAATCAATCCAAGCCTTCTGTGCCAAACCTAATATTAAATGTTCTTCTTCATAAGCTATCAAGCTCCAACATAAACCTTCACAACCATTTCCCTAGTAGCGCTTTGTTCACCTCGACGAAGGATCTCAAACCCAAGCCATACTGTTGGAATGGTTGTTTTACCATATTCCATGCCACGAGATGGTGTTTCCTCCCCTCAGAATCACCTCATAAGAACCTCCATTAGATGGACTCCAACTTCTTGGCAACAATATCAGGCATTGTCAACAAAGACATATAATAAATAGGGCATAGTGGTGGGTAGAGGGGAGTCTAGGATGAGGGTGTCTCACTTATTTTTTGTGGATGATGCACTTATATTCTGTGAATCGGATATACATGCCTTGTTATACTTGAAGTTTATTTTGCTTTGTTTTCAAATGGTGTCCGGGTTTAAAATTAATATGGAGAAGTCTGAATTGATTAGGATTGGTGATAGAGGGGATGAGAGGAGTTTGGCCAGGGTTTTGGGATGCATAGTATCAACTTTACCTATCAAATACCGTGGGGTACTACTTGGGGGCCAAATTTAAAGATGTCATTACTTGGGAACCTATTGTGGATTGTTAGAAAGGAGGTTGGCGGGTTGAAAGAGAAATTTTCCATCAAAAGGGGGGAGACTCGCGTTGATCAAGAGTACCCTTGCAAATTTGCCAATTTATTATCTCTCAATTTTAACCATTCCAGCCAACATCGCTGCAAAATTTGAAAAGATTCAATGTAGATTCTTTTGGGGTGATGAGGAGGGGGAGAGAAAATATCACTTAGTGAGATTGGAGGAGGTTAAGAAAAGTGTGGGGGAGGGGGGCCTAGGATTGAGATCCATTAAAGAAATGAACATTGCTCTACGCGGGAAGTGGCTTTGGAGGCTTTTTACCGAGAAAGAGAAGTTGTGGAGGAAAGTGGTGGTGGCGAGATGGGGGGGTTGGGAGAAGGAGAGAGGTCGGAGGGGGAGATTCAGACCACTTGGTAAGAGTATTTGAAGGAGAATTAGGGATGGCAGGAAGGAGTTTTTGAATTGTGTAAGTTGGAGGGTAGGAAATGGGGAGGAAATTAGCTTTTGACATGATGAATGGGTGGGTGATTTTAAGTTAAAAGATCGCTTTCCCAGAATCTATGCGATTTCTAGTGATAAGGGGTTAGGGTGGAGAAGGCTTATGGGTCTGAGGGTGGGGAAAGGTCATGGAACGTCCGGTAAAGAGGAATCTGCATGATTGGGAGGTTGATGAATATAGTAATTTACTCCTCTGCTTGGATAACATTAGGCTGACAGAAAATAAAGATGACAGGCTTTGAAAGCTGGATGCTAGCAGAGGCTTCTCAGTTAAGTTGTTTTATAACAAATTATGCAAGAGGGATGGGACACCGAGCATGATTGCACCTTTCAAGCTAATTTGGAAGACAAAAGCTCCACCCAGAATGATATTTTTTGCTTGGGAGGCGGCAAAAGAGAGCATTTTGACTCTTGACATGTTAAACAGAAAAGGAATTATAATTGTGAACAGATGCTATTTTTATAAAGCTGAAGAGGAAACGTGTTACCACTTACTACTAGGCTGTCCAGTTATTAACAACATTTGGTCAATGGTATTTGGGCTTTCGGGACTGAACTGGGTTATGGCAGGGAATATACGATGTGAATTGTGGGCATGAGTGGGTTTTTGTAAAAAGAAAAGACACCTATTTCTTGTTCCACTAATCATCTTTGGGTTGTGTGGAAGGAAAAAATGTAAGAGCTTTTGAGGATGTTGAAACTAATTTTGTTAACAGTAGAGATAGATGAATTCATACTTTTGGCTCTATCTTGTTTGGTCATCACTTGAATGATTGAGAAGATATTAGCTTAATCATTGACCACTTGATAGATATATAAGTATTTTATATATGGGCGGTACTCTACTGGTATCTCTGTGTATAATAATGCTTCACTTTTATTTAAATAAATAAATAAGGATGTTTTCTATGATGTTTTTTATGAGAGTAAATATTCTTCAATTGAATAAAAGATTCCTCTTCCACCTAGATAAGTTACACTTGAGTGTCTCCACCACAGGGTACCTTGTCAAAACATCCCTGTATTTTGCTCCTAGGGATATCCCTAAATACTTAATGGAAAGTTTAGTAAAACTGCAACTCAAAATTCTAGACAAAATTATGCTTTCACTGTCATCTTCTAGGCTCACTAGTTCAGACTTGGCTAGATTGATATTAAGTTTCGAGGCTACCTAAAAGCTCAGAAGAACACACATGATGTTGAGAATAGCCTTGAAATTAGGTTTACAAAATAACAATGTGTCATTTGCATTTAAATGTGTCACTTTATTATGTTCCCGAACCAAGATTTTGTCATTGGGCGATTTTATGGAATTTTTGGTTCTAAAATCTGCTTCTTCTCCTTGCTGCGATTCATTGAGTCACCTATTTTTGTGACAATAGATTACAACTCATTAAAGGGAGCTATTACCTTGAATCTTGTTAAAGATAGCTCTAATATCGTAGTTTAAAATAATATTCTAACTTATTTTATTAATAAGCATTTCCCTTTATATAGAGGTTATAATTCTTATGTAGTAATGTTAATCTAATTTGGAATCTAAATCTAAATAGAAATATTATATTAAAATATTGTAAGTCCTACGTTATTTAGTAATCAAATACTAATAGAAAATATATATTATTTAGGTATTTAATATTAATTAGGATTCTAACTATTTAGTAATATAATACTAATTAGGATTTCATATTTAATTAAATGTCAATTTCTTATTTTTGTTACGTCTTCTATATTTGCATCCATAACATTACTCTCCCTTGGTTTCAAGTTTGTTCTCAAGCTTGAAATGTGGATATAGTTGTCTCATTGGTCTTTTCTTGTTGTCCAGTATCACATTCAATCTCGAACCAGAATAGTTATTTACATTGGTGACTCAAAACAAACGACTCATCACAGTTATAACACAACTCCTTCAATCTCCTTTCTACCATCTATGCCCTTATTAGTTTCTTTATAACTGAAGAGAAAATGTTATTAGATTGTGTCGTAATGTTGTTGCTCTGTAGAATCGGTGTTTCCTGAATTGAATTGTTATACTTGGTCACGAATTGATAAGGATCATTATAATTGTTTTTGGTCATAACCCACAGCTGCTGTTTCCTTTAAAAAACTCTGGTCATACTCATTGCATGCACAAGAGTGGCAGGTGATTGCATCTTGACTTGTAAACGAAGACAATCGATCAGTCCTGCTGTGAACAAACTTACACGCTGATCAACTCGAACAAATTTGTTTGCCTGTGCCAATTTTTCCTGAAACTGCCTTTGATACTCTTCAACTGACTCTGTTTCTTTCAAGTTCACCAGTGCCCCCAATGGGTTGTTTCCAGTTGGCGGTCCAAACCTTAACGAGTATTATTCATTGAATCCAGCCCGATTGATTATGAGTTGTTCAGATTTTAACTGATGAGACCAAAGTTGCTCTTCACTGAGCATATGGAAAACAACCAATCCCACCTTATTTCCTT
The DNA here is from genome assembly GCF_000150535.2 of Carica papaya. The sequence continues at coordinate 748,652 of NW_019014620.1, read as the reverse complement.
TCGGTGTGTGTTGATTGGTAAAGCTTTTTCCACACTGATGTAAGCAGATCAGAGGATCTTTAGAATGGTCGAAGGTTGAAAAGTCTAATTTAGTGTAGCGAGAAACAACCACATTACTTGAGTAATGGTTTGTGTCTTACCAACGACTTTCCGTGTGAAATGCTTGGGGCAGTTGTTCTCGCGGGAAATGACTATTGACAGTTCCTTCCGAAACGGTTCACATGTTCTGACCAATTCCAGCCAACATCTCCTTGAATTGCAATAATAACTCTTACAGCTAACTAGCTAAGCATCTTTCAATTTCTGTTGTTCGTGTTTCGTTTGTAGCGAGAGTTTTCTTTACCATCAATCATAGATCTTCCATTGTTGTAGAATTGCCCATTGTGTTAGGTTCTAATACTAATTTATTATGTTCCCGAGACCAAGATCTTGTCATTGGATAATTTTCTGGAATTTTTGGTTCTAGAATTTGTTTCTTCTCCTTGCTGCGAGTTTTTGAGCGATCTATTTTTGTGAAAATAGATTACAACTCATCAAAGGGAGTTGTTACCTAGGATTTCGTTAGAGAGAACTCCAATCTGGTAGTTTAAAATAATATTGTGATTTATTTTATTAATAGCGAGCATTTTCCTTTATATAAAAATTACAATTTTTATTTAGAAATAATTTAATTTGGAATGTAAATCTAATTAGAAATGTTTTCCTAAAATATTAGAAATTTTACACTATTTAAGAATTAAATACTAATAGAAAATATATATATTATTTAGGAATCTAATACCAATTAGGATTCCATAGTTAATTGAACGTCAATTTCTTATTCTTGTTGCACCTTCCATAATTGTATCAATAGCACACTTCTTTTTGTTTCCTACTTTCAAATCTCTAAACATTTTAATATCTATAGCTTTCTTTAACATTTTGTTTGAAGTTTCTGTAGAAAATAAATATTAGATGGTCAGAATTAAAGGATAGAATTGTATTTTCATTTTCTGGACAGGTGGAATCGTCCACCACCACTAGAAGTTGTTAAATTTGTTGTTTCCGTTTTTCATTCTGTTTTGGGGACCACACCCTAAATTTTGGTGTGTTACCTTGGCTGCTGGGAGCTTATAAAAGGCACCTCTTCGCCTCTGTGTAGAGGAAGCAAGAAAAAAAAGAAGAATTTCTCATTCTCAATCTCACTCAAATTTGCTTCCATTAAATTCTTCAGTTCCCATAACAATGATAAGACAAATGGAGATAAGGGGTCTCTTTATCTGAGACCTCTTGAGGCTTTGAGAAAGAAAGATGAACCCTTACCTCCTGTTTGGATAATAGTAAATGATAGTCAATTAATGTATGGTATTCCACGAGTGTGATAAAATTCTGTTTGTTTCAACTTCCAACTTGATGAGATGGTTGTAAATGGTACATTTTGGATGAATTTTAAAAACCATTGAATAGGTGGTATTTGACAGATAAATAATTTTATTTTCCGTTATATTCTTATAAAATATGTTTAATTCTCATTATACCCTCCTAAATAAATGATTATTTCAAATATATTTTAATTTTTTATTTTTTGAAATAATTTTAGATTTAATATAATAATTCATAATTACAACTATCTGTTTTTAATATATAAATAATTTTATTTTTATTAAAATTAAATTAATATGATAATATAAATAATAATTATTTATTTTATCAAATATAAAAATTTAATTTGATTATGTGTAATAATTATTTATTTAAATATAAATTTAATTATATTCTTATATAATTTATTTATTTTTTTCATTACATATTTTTCATATACCATTTATTATTACATATAATAAAATAGAGATAAATTAGTACTGAAAATACAAACATAATATCTTATCATTAAAATAAAACAGTTGCTATTAACATACATTAATACACAATTATCTAAACATAAAAAAATTTTATCATTCCCATCTTATGTTATTGTTATCTAATCACTGTCATTATCATAAATTAATTATCCATTACTAAATTTATCCAAACAGGATCTTAGTCACCACACAAAATCCAGTCTTGTTATAATATAATTAATTATAGAAAATCTTAGTTCACATGATCGTATGCCTTCTTGTTGAGCTTGTATAAGATCCCATCTTTTGTACACCAGATCATCCACTACCTCATTAGCAATTAAATCTGCATCCATAATCTACCCTGCCCCAGAAAAGGCATGATGACATTCACCAAACCCTCCCTCATCATCATAGCCATTCTTCTCGCTGAGAATTTTGCAAGAAGTTTATAAACACATCCCACCGGACTAATTGGGTGGAAGTCTTTTATATTAATAGCCCCCTCAATCATTGGAATGAACACTAGAAAAGTAGAGTTTGAACTCTTGATAAAAGAGCCCGACTCATGAAATTCTCTGAACAGGTCAATTATATCACCTTTAACCCCACCCCAAAACCTCTTCAGGTAACCCATGTTCAAACCATCAGAACTTGGAGTCTTATCCCTCTGCATGAGGCCTTCTGAAATTTTCTCCTTTAGGAACTCCTTTTCGAACAATGCTGGATCTTGCTCCTCCAATTTACTGATCTTAAGCCCGTCAAGTGTAGGTCTCTAGTTGGAGTTCTCAGTATATAAGTTCCTAAACTGGGAGTTTACCCCTTCCGTCAATTCATCAATACTTTTTCACTGCTTGACCATTGATTACCAGTTTCCCCACACAGTTGACTCTTTTATGATGGTTAACCATGCTGTGGAAGAACTTTGTATTTTTATCTCTCTCTGTAATCCATCTCTCTCTCGATTTTTACCTCTAGGAAATCTCTTTAGTTTGAATCGATTAAATAAGTCAAACCACATTTTCTCCTTTCTCTCCCTGCCACTAGGGGATAAATCTTCCTCTTCATCAGCTAAATCAAGACTATCAAGCTCCTGCAGTAAAAAGGAATAGCATGGGCTTCATTCTCCCAAGCTCCTCACTCCACCACTTAATTTTTGTTTTTACTGCTATGATTTTGTTTTTTTGGCCACCCTGAAGCTTGCATTGCCAAATACATTAGTGTTCTTGTACAAATTTTTAACTCTATCCTAGAAGCTTAACACCTTTAACTACTTATCCCTGAACTTAAATGGGCAAGGTTCCCATTTGATGCCATCAAAAATTCAAACAAATGGAAAGGTGGTCCTATATGATGCACCGAAGACATCTCTGATAAGCCCTATCATCTGAGATTCATATTAGAAATCAATCTACTTTAGAGAAACTAGGACAAGATCTTTGATTAGACCAGGTTCACTAGCCACTAAAGAGTGATAAGTCCATTAGCTCCAATCTGTCTATAATGTCCTTAAATTCCTTGGCATCAACCCTGGAGATCCCATCTCATGTTGAACACTCATGTCTCTTGAGAACCATATTGAAGTCACCTTGACAATCTACGGAAGATCCCATCTCCTTATACATTCCTCCAGATCATGCCACAAACTTTCCTTTCTTCTGTCCTTCACCTCTATCAAAGGCTCCTGCAAACACCCAGCTCCATCCATTGCTCCCTTCATTCAAACAAATAAGAGAGTGAACAGTCCCCCATGTAAACATCTTTGCATTGCAGACTATTCTAGTTCCAAAGCACAACAAATCCATTACCTACCCCAACTATATGCTACTCTGTCCAACCCACCTTCCTTAATCTTCCACGTACTGTGTGCCATGATATTCGAGAAAGAGTCCACTTTTGTCTACTGTAAGCAGATCAGCCCCGGTTTCATCTTGACAAAAAACGTCTTATAACTGATGTCTTCTTATGACCATTCAGCCCTTGCAAGTTCCAAGAAATTATGGAATCTAGCGCAAGGCTATTGCTGAAGCTTCCCCATTCCTTCATAAAAGGACTTTAGATTCAGTTGGGAAAGATCTTGATGGTGTTCGATAAGTTGAGCAACATATGGGCCTGATGTAACTGTTTGTAGCAACATTTGATGGTAAATGTTTGATGGACAGTGTATTCAAGTTGTATGGCATGCTAGCTATATTTATCAGACAACAAGTATGTTATTTTTCGTTGCAATTGCTTTTTGGAGTTACTCAAGTTGTAGGGATTTGGATTGTATTGCTCCAACATAACATCTATGGGTAGATGGTCAGGTTGAAGTGGTTAATGAGTACCTTGGAAGGTGTATCTGCCGTGTACCACGACAAGCTTGGTTCAGCTTGGCAAAAGTTTGATGCAACACAAATCACCATACTTTTGATGCTACATCACAGTTTGAGAAATTTTGTATGGTGTGCGCTACTAGTCCATCTTACTTTCCAAGAAACTCTAGAAAAGCTGAAGTCCACTATTATAACTCCTACTAAGCATACTACAGATAGATTATCCTGCTCTGATGCAAGTTTATCTGGGCCTGGAAAGGTTAGGGAAATAATTTCTGTTATTCTGCTTCTTTTTTCTTTTGTAAGTGTAGCTTTAGAAGAATATTCAGTGCAAGGACAAACGAAATGCCAGTTGTCCTTGTACCTGGTACTTAGTTGCTTATTTTTGTTTTATTCTATGTGTAGGATTGGTACTGCTATATATCCCAAGGTTGTATTAAGCTGAAACTATGAAGAACTAATTCTACAGGCAAACTGAGACACATTTCATTTGAATTGAGGAAATTTGCAAGGTAGTATATTGCCTTGAGTCACCAACTCACCACTGCATCTGGGTCCACCCAGCATACCATGTATCTCAAATAAAGGCACCACTGCCTAACGCTACAAAATCAGTTGAACCTTTCGGGATCAAGCAACTGAGCCTAAGCCATAGAAGAGTCTTGAGATCCTGCTGGTCAACGATTATTATTTGCGTGAGTTTTTCATTCATTGGTAGAACACTGAAACGGAGGTTCTGACGAATGAGTTTCAGCTTGACATTCCTCAATTTTCCCTTAAGGGCGAGGGAACTTAGAGGAGGGTGAATGGGGTTGTTGTCAGTACTAGATAAAGGAAAAAAGGAATATATATAGAAAGAAAAAGGACTAGTGGGAACAAGCAGTTAAGAGTAATGGGAAGTGGGAGAGTAGGAAGAGTTGTTTAGTTTCTCACAAAGGAGGTCTATCTGCACAGGAAAAAGAACTGGTAGGAACAAGCAGTTTAGAATAGCAGAAAGTGGGAAAATTAGGAACGCTTGTTTTAGTTGTTTGTTAGGCATTTGGCCAAACAGGTAGGTAGTTTGGGATATGAAAGCTCAGTTCACAACTATCAAATATCTATCTGAAGAAATGATGCATACCTGTTTGTCTCTCTGGTTGTTCTTCTCTTTACATATCTTATGGTTTCGCTGTTTGTATGAGTTCTATAATTTTGCTCTTACTGATTGGCCTCCTTGTTTGTTGTTGATTTATTCTCTCGGGAAAGGTTTGCTAAATGAATTCAGATTTTACATTTAATGCTCATAGAATTTATATGCTATTTTTTCCCTTCTTTTGCAGCAACCAGAAGGCTTGAGGATTTTCAGCTTAAGGCTGGCTTTTGGGAATCCATCAGAGCTGGGTATGTTGTAAAACACTTGTTTTTATTCTACATGCATGCATGCATGTTCATGGCTAAAGGATACCCACACATTCAAGATAGCAAACTTTACTCTTGGCATATATTATCTGCCCCAGTGCTTGGGTATTTTTAAAAGGTCATGTTTGCTTCCTTTTTCTGCAGATTTCTAAAGAATAATACAACACAGATTATTGAGCCACCATCCACATTAGATGAAGGGGAAGAACCAGTGTCTGAGGAGTTTGTTCTTGTTGAAAGTACTGACGCAGATGGAATAATTGAACAAATAGTATTTTCTTTTGGTGGAGATATTGATATGTATGACCTTCAGGCTCTGTGTGACAAGGTTGCCATTCCTTTGTCAGTACCTTTTTCACGTAGGGATAATGCTTGTGTCAGTTAATACTTGACCTTGTACATTTATAGAGTCAGTGGTTATAAATATGAAAAGCCTGCTATTTCTCCAATTTGAAGGGTTCTGTTGACTTTGTGCTAATAAGTAATGCTTACTTCCTATGTCTCTCCCGAAAAAAAGGTTGTCTTCTTTCTGCTGAGATCAAATCGTTAACATTCATAATCATATTGTTCACCAGGTAGGCTGGCCTAGGAGGCCACTGTCAAACCTAGCTAGAGCTCTGAAAAATAGCTACATGGTAGCCACGTTGCATTCCATTAGGAAATCACCAGGATCAGGTACTTTCTTTTTTTAATTATGTAGAATGATCAGGTACTTAATAGATGGAACCGTCATCCACTTTAGTGTAACTAGTTTGGTTCAGCTATATCTAAAACTATTTGATGAACATCTTAGTGGACTTGGAGAAGTTATTTGACAGAGGGGAATGAGCAAAAGAAACTAATTGGCATGGCCCGTGCTACATCAGATCATGCCTTCAATGCAACAATTTGGGATGTTCTTGTTGATCCTAGCTATCAGGTATGTTCTGTTTATCATGGGCAAAATCTTATTCCGGAACATAGATTGCAATTAGTGATTGTGTTCTTGATTTCAGGGTCAAGGCCTTGGTAAGGCCCTTGTCGAGAATCTTGTAAGGGCTCTTATGCAGAGAGACATAGGGAACATAACACTTTTTGCAGATAGTCAAGGTATGACTCCTTTGAAATGTAATATACATAATATACTGAAATCTAATTTAAATGTTACTTCTCAGATTTTTAATTACAACTATTTCAAGACTTGACTGTTTTACTATGTGTTACTTGTTGGTTTATTTGTTTATAATGTGTTAAAGAGTTAAATTAATTTTTCTAATAACTTAAGCTGATAAAAGATGACCCACCATTATTTATATTTTAAGAAATCTCTTCACACGAAAGCCTGCCAAGTTAAATGCACGAATTGAATTTTACAGGAAATAGGGAACTCAGATTGCAGCTCTAGTCCTCTTGCTTAGATACTGTGTCAAACAATAGTTACTATGTTAAGCTTTTATGACCTGATTTTTGTAAAGGTTTAAATTGATAGGAAATTATTAAATTTATTATTTATTTTGTAATATGATTAGTTTGGTAATTCCTCAAAAATCATGCGGTAATATCAACCTTCATTTGTTTGGAAGTATCTAGGCGAATATTTGATCTCATTATCAATAGAGAAGCTTCACCTTCAACTCG
>NW_019014620.1:725534-736264 GCF_000150535.2 Carica papaya | reverse complement strand
TTCGTTTGGAACTAATCAAATTACTATAACTGGTTTTTGGTTTCCTGAAGTTTCCACTAGTGTCTCGCTGTGGAAAGATTCGGAAAATGGTTGCAGATGCCAAAGATTCTAATATATCGAGATTGGAGCTTCTAAACTTTCCAGGTGGACCCCAGACATTTGAACTAGCAATGAAATTCTGTTATAGCATCAATTTTGAGATCACAGCTGCAAATATCGCCCACCTTCGCTGTGCTGCGGAATACTTGGAAATGACAGAAGACTACAGGGAAGAAAACTTGATTGCACGAACTGAGGTCTATTTGAATGAGGTTGTAGCTCAGAGTCTTGAAAAGTCTGTGGAAGTTCTTTCAAGTTGTGAGCTGCTGCCTCCAATAGCTGAAGAAGTGGGAATTCCAAAGAGATGTGTGGAGGCCATCGCCGTTAATGCTTGCAAGGAACAGTTGGTGTCAGGTCTATCTCAGTTGGATTGTGACAGTGAATGTACAGCACTTAAGAGTGGTTGTCTTGATTGGTGGGCTGAGGATCTTTTAGTGCTAAGGATTGATTATTATCATAGGGTTATATGTGCAATGGGAAGAATGGGTGTTCGACCAGATAGCATTATAGTCTCTGTAATGCATTATGCTCAGGCATCACTGAAGGATATTGGGAAATTTCAAGGTTGGAATCCTGCAAAGATGAAACCAGATCCTGGCATGGGAGAGATTGATCAGAGGACAATTGTGGAAACTCTTGTAAGTCTCATGCCGACTGAGAAAAGTTGTTCTACTCCACTCAGTTTCCTGTTTGGGATGTTGAGAGCAGCAATTATGGTAGATGCTAACATTGCCTGCAGGCTTGAGCTGGAGAGGGCAATTGCTCTTCGGTTGGAAATGGTTTTGCTTGATGATCTACTTATGCCATCTCTCCGACCTGGTGATTCATTATTTGACGTTGATACTGTGCATAGGATACTGGTAAATTTCTTGCAAAGGATAGAAGATGAAGATGATGAAGATTGTGGGTATGAATCAGAAGGCCTTGGTTCTCCAGGACATGGTTCTTTGTTGAAGGTTGGGCGGCTTGTAGATGCATACTTGGCAGAAATTGCGCCTGATCCTTGTTTGAGTTTGCAGAAGTTTATTGCTATGATAGAAGTACTGCCCGACTATGCTCGTGTGGTAGATGATGGACTATATAGAGCAGTTGATATATATTTAAAGGTAAAAAATTCCCTAAGATAGATCACTTAAAATTATGTGCATCAAATTTCTTTTTCCAATCATTTTCATTTACAATTAAGTTATACGCATGTGATTTATCTAGGATTTGACTGACTCCTTTGCTTTGATTTATACACCAACGATTCATTGCCTTCCTTTTAGGTCAAATGCCCTTGTGGGAAAATATGCTTTTGCATCATTCCACATATTCTGAAGCATTTACGGTCAACTAAATTTTTGGAGGCTGATGTGCTTAGAAAGGGAATGTTTTACATTGTTAAACTTATACTTAATTGATTTTTAGGCCCATCCAATGCTCACTGAACACGAGTGCAAGAAACTCTGCAAGTTCATAGACTGCCAAAAGCTCTCGCAAGAGGCTTGCAACCATGCTGCACAGAATGACCGACTGCCAGTACAGATGACCGTGCGAGTTCTGCATTGTGAGCAGCTACGGTTGAAGAATGCCTTGTGTGGAAGCTCTGGAGATGGATTCATGTCGCAGAGAATTAGCAGTGGTGTGCCAAGTGCAGCTATGTCACCTCGAGATAATTATGCATCTTTAAGGAGAGAGAACCGAGAACTTAAGCTTGAAATTTCGAGGATGAGAGTGAGACTGAGTGAGTTGGAGAAGGAACAGATGGTAATGAAGCAAGGAATGATAGATAAGTCAGGAAATGGGAAAACGTTTTTGACCTCCCTTTCTAGAGGTATAGGAAGGATTGGAATATTTAGCGGGCCCGGGGGTGGAAAACGACAAAAATCTAGTCGAAAATCTAGGGGATCGGGATTGGAAGGGAAACTTGGTAGGAGTCGAAGACATTCTGTTTCTTAAGTGTTGGAATTACTCATTGTATTTCAAACTAAACATAACCTTTTGGATCTTATATGCTCATATCTTATATACAGATAAATATAAAGAAAAGAAACTATAGGGGAGAAGAAGAAAATATCATAACTTCATTTAATTTAATTAATGCTAATGTAATTGTTTAAAATAATATAGTACATTTTAAAATGTTATTTTAGTTAATATTTTTTAAATCATATCATACTTTTTAAAATATTATTTTAATTAATATTGTTTTGTTAATTAAATATGTTTAGAAGTTTCTTCATGTATAAATTCCTAACAATGTTTAACTTAAAATTGTTTTATTTAAATATGTAATTAATTAGTTTAAAATATTAGTATTATTTAATTATTAAGAAGTAGTTATTATGTTGTAATTTTTTATTTTTTATAATTATTTATATCATTTACAAATTTTTTATAACGGTCTGTGAATTTAAAAGAAAATAAATTATAAATTGAATGTAGAAGCGAAATAAGTAGTTAGGGTTTACATTTCTTACACAATAATTTAAATTACCCAATAAAACTACGAGAATAATCATTTTAAAAGAAATAACGAAAAATCAAAGAAGTAAATGGAAAATAAACAAGTAGGCATCCTACTCGCAACCCTCTTATGTCTAGGATTTTAGATTTTGGTTCTCTTGATCTGAAAAGCTTAATGAAAGAATACACTACACTGCCCTAATAAGAATATCACGCTATTCACCGACATAGAAATGAAGGTTGATAAAAATTATGAAAACAACTAATGGAGTTTTTAATTTAAGTAAATCCGTTTATCATAAATAAAATCATTTACAGCATACTTACCGTAGCGAAATTTTCAAAACCAACCAATATAGTCAATAATATAAACAATATCGTAATCTCATATGCAATCAGTCGACAACAACAACTTTCTCTTTTATCTGCCTATTAGTATCCATGGTGGTCCATAGGGATGTCCCCACTACGCGTGAACTTTTTTTTTAACATTTTCAATTAACGGACCGTCTCCATACCCTGTCCAATATGAGTACCAAAATACCATCTCTCAATACTTCGTTCGGCATGAGGGTGAAACGGGTTGTCCCCATACCCTGTTTGGTATGAGCGTCAAAATACTAATTCTCGATACACCGTTCGGTATGAGGCAACGTTCATGGTAGGGTTCCCTATGTACTCGGTCCGTCCATCACCTCCCAGGATATCCAGTAAGGCTACCGTTCATCCATTTACTTAATCAAACAATTTTGTTTACCTTTAATTTTCAGTTTTCCTATTTAACTGTAATCACATAAAACAAGTAATACATGCATCAAGGAAACACAATCGTATCATCATATCAATTTTAGTGTATTATCATGGATTCAAAACTGTAAAATCAACCAATCAGCTAAACACGACAAACAGTAATAAATAACCGGTTCCGCCTCCATTAGTGACATATAATTAATTATGAATATTTTTTAAACTACATAAAATACCGTATTATTACTAATTAAACTTCAATTCCATAACAGGGATTTAAGTGAGAGATTCATACTCAAATTGATGTTCGAAATGTTAAACTTTCAGCTGCGCCTACTGGCGGTCCCCATATTCCCTAGATTTTTCTTCGGGGATTAAAACACACCTCAAGTACCTAGAAATACCCAAAAAAATCCAAAATCAGGGTTAAAAACCCTTTTTGGCCAATTTTGAAATTCCGGCACACTGGCTCCCTCGTGCTTTGGCAACGGCACTGCTGCCCACGACGACAATTTGCCTCTGGTTGGCCCATTTCAGCCGATTTCGTACCAATCCTTGCGAGAAAACACGTTAAGGGGTCTCGGTTGGCCGAAAAGTCAAAAAATCGAAGCTTACAAGCGGCAGGGTTTTTCGATGCGGCAGCTCCGCCTACTCACCTTCGCGGTTGGGTGTTTTGTTTCGGTCAATCTATAGAGAAAGGAATAATGATTACAATAGTAAAAAAATTACACGAAACGGGAATCGAGAATGGCCTTATCGGAGGCGATTTTTACTTTTTCCCATAGCAATGCTGCCGGGCTTTGCCCCCCGGTTTTCGACTCATCTGTTGGTCCTTTTACTCCGATTTGGCCGTGAGGATATTCAAAATTAAATTTCGAGTGAATGAAATATTTTTTACCTCATTTGGTAGTCGGAAGTGGCTCCAGCATGATGGCAGGCACAGTCGGCTCCCTTCTCGGCGACTGGCTCTTCTTCTCCGGCGGGGGGGTCTAGCTGTAACGGCCCCAGAAATTTAAAATGAAATGCGTATTAAAAATATCAAATGCGGAAGCGAAGTCAAAAATTTGATTAACATCCCTTACACTAAAACCAAAAACGTGCTCACAAAATATAAAACATCAAACTACCTAAAGGAGAAACTTGAAAGTAAAAGCTACGAATATGACTATGGAGTCTTTAGGCGTCCCCTTCGTCGTCCTCCTGCGGAACGGGCTCGGGAACAATGTCTTCCTGATCTAAAATGATTAAATAAGGAATGAGCTACACTAGCCCAGTAAGGACATCACGATATCTCACCGTCACGGAGGTAAAGGTGGGTAGAAAACACAAAAAGACCAATGGAGCATAATTTACAACAAATTCTTTTGTCAATAATAAATCCTTTACCATCCACTTACCTCGGTGAAATTCATAAAACAGTATACGAAAGCAATAACATTATCATCATCATGAAATCATATATAAACTGTATAACATAATACTTATCACGCCTTTTGCAATTCAATCATTACACAACATATTTTCCTCTTTTACCAGTCCACTAGTATCCATGGGGATCCATAGGGGTCCCGCTACCCGTTAATCCTTAACACTTGAAATCAGATTCCAGGGTCGTCCCCATACCCCGTCCGGTATGGGCGCCAAAACTATAAACCCCATTACCCCGTCCGGTATGAGGGTGAAACGGGCCGTCCCCATACCCCGTCCGGTATGGGCGCCAAAACACATAAGGTCTCATACCCCGTCCGGTATGAGAGACCACAATCCCGGTAGGGTTCCCTACGGACCCGGTCCGTCCACCATCTCCCAGGATAGCTAGTCAGGCTGACCACATTATACAATTACCCATTTACATAATCTTTCATTCTCTTTTTCCTCAGTCAACATCATCAATCCACATACAAACAAGCAAAACGGTAATTTATGCCAAACAGACAACATACAGCATCAATATCCCAGTCATTCAATCCATAATCAATAAAACAGTAAAATATGCACACGAAACTATAAAATGAAAACATCAAACCTCATACTGCATTTAAAACTGTAAAACAGGCCAAATAACAGTTAACCAACAAACATACTAGACTCGGGCTCCATTAGCGACCTTAAGCAATTTCACACATTCGTTGATTCAAGAAATGCCGTTTTATCATTATTGAACTTTAATACCGTGATAGGAAATAGGGTGAGGGGTCCTTACTCGTTTTGGGGTCCGAACACGGCTTCACAGTGCGCCTACAAGCTGTCCCTAATTTTTTCTGAATTTTTTTCGGGGAACTGAAACGCACTACTGGTACCTGCACGTATTCCAAAAAATCCCAAATTAGGCCCAGGGCCCCTTTTTGGCCAATATCGCAATTCTGGCACGGCGGCTCCGCCGTGCTCCGGCGACGACGCTCTCGGGTGCGGCGGCTCTCCAGTGAGGTTCGTGTTTTGGTGATTCGGCTCCGATCAACCTGTAGAGAAAAGAATGGTGATCACGGTGATATAAAAATTGCATCAAACGGAGGCCGGGAAGGGCCTCATCGGAGGCAAAAACCGAGGAGGGGCGCGGCGGCGCCGCTGGGTTTCGGCCGTGTTTTCCGGCCGTTTGGCCGGGATTTTGGCTCCTATTTGGCCACAGGAGAAATCAGCGTGGAAAAACGAGTTGGGGGTATGAAATTTACCTCGATCGGTGGTCGGAAATCTCCTCGGTGCGGCGACGGGTGGCGGCGGCCGGCGTCTCCGGCGTCTGGTTCGTCTTCTCCGGTGAGGGCAGGCGGCTAGGGTTTTTGTGGTCAGGTGTGGGGGTTCTATTTATACCCTTTTGCCTTTTGATCTCAGCCGTCCATTTTGATTTAATCTGGACCGTTCGTTTTTGATTGAATCTGGGCCGTCCGTGCGATTGCATCTGGGCCGTCCGTACGCACGCTTGATCTGGGCTGTCCGATCGCGCGTACGCGGATCGCCAACGTGGCCCGTCCCCGGTCGACGTGGTTTTGCCACGTGGTAGGTCCTGGTTGGCCGGGACTGCTGACTGGGTCTGCTGACGTGGCTGCTGACGTGGCGTTTTTTTTTAAACCTAATTAAAATAATTAATAATAAAATAATAATTTTTTTTTTCAAATTTCCGGGCGTTACACTAGCGGCTAGAGTTAGGATTTGGTATGAAGAGAATTATTTATATTCTTTTTAATCTGGGTCATTTATCGCATTTGATCTGGACCGTCCAATTACATTTAAATAGAAAGTACATCTGAACTGTCCGATCACATTTAAATAGAAAGTAGATCTAGACCGTTCATCGCGATTTGATCTGGACCGTCCGATCGTGTTTAAAGGAGAAATGGATTCGAACCGTCCGTACGCGTGAGAACAAATTCAGACTGTCCGATCGCGGACATGCAGATCGCCAGCGTGGCCTCCTGCATGGCACTGTGTCAGCGTGCCTTGCCACGTAGAGCGCCCCGATTCGTCGGGGCTACTGACTGAGCGTCCTACCTGGCATAATTTTCTTAAATTACGTTTTGATTTGTTATTTCTGATTTTTCTTTCAAAAACACTTTCAGAACTCAAAATTTCACCCATTTTGCCCAAAATAATTTTCAATTGCATCCTCCACCTATTTTTCTTCATTTTTACATTAAATAAAAAATTTAAAAATTAAAAAAAATTATATTTATACATTAATTTTAATTATATTAAAATTAATTAAGGGTATTACAACTCTTTCCCCCTTAAAATAAATTTGATGCCTCAAATTTGTCTCTCTCTCACTCAATCAAATAGTTAGGGATATTGGGCTCTAAAGTCTTATTCTAGCTCCCATGTGGCATCTCTCGGTATGTGATTCTGCCATAAAACTTTAACGAAAGGAATTTTTCATTTGCGGAGTACTCTGATTTTTCAGTCCACAATGCCGACCGGTATCTCATCGTATAACAGATCCTACTAAAGCAAAAGGGGCTCATGGCCAGGACGTGAGAGGGGTCCGGGTTGTACTTACGTAATAAAGACACATAAAATACATTATGGATCCTGAATAGTTTTGAAGACATTGCTAGTCTGTAGGCGGCAGTGCCAATTTTTTATCACCCATTTCTTCCCAACAAATGGACGGTCATACAACATCTCGTACTGAGCTATGCCAATACTTGCTTGGTAGTTGTTATTGTAGGTGAACTTGATGCGGAACCCCAAGACCCTTGCTTGAACCTTAGAACTCTTCAATCAGTTTAGAACGAAATTTAGATCACAAGTAAAAAAGGAATCAAATTTGTTCAATCACCCAAATAGTAGAAGTTAAAGAGAACCCAAAAAAGATAAATGATATCCCTTGAACCCAATCCAAACAAGCACCAAGAACAATTGAAATAGGAAATCAAAATTGAAATACAAGTGATAACAATTGTATTCTAAATCAACACCTTGTGTATAAAGTAAAAGAAAGCCAAAACGCTCTCAATCAATTCTAAAATATTTGATTACAACTCTTGATGTCCACAAAGAAGAGTTCCTTTGGTATTTATAGCCAAAGAAATCAATGATAAGTTACAATACAATAACTATAATTGTAACTCCCATAATAACTAGGTTAATTATGTGGTAATTACAATTGTAACTCCAACAATAACTAGGCTAATTATAGGCCTGTAATTGTTATGCAACTCCTTGTAACTCCAATCTTCTTAACCAACACCACTAATTGTTTGTGGCACCATATAGTTATGGGCTCATTCTTGTAATAACACTAAGACAAGACTTAAGCCCAAAATGAGTTATACTTAACTATATGGGCTTAATTAACTCAAACTAAAATAAAATAATTCAAAATACTTAAAATAACTCAATTAATCCAGCCCATACACAAGACTTATTCATCCATTATCAATAAAACTCAAACAAGCCCAAATTATTCCAAATCACTTAGATCTAATTAAAGTTATGAATTTGGGCTGTTCAAAAAGCTCATATTTGAACTTTCCACAATTGGCCAGCCCATCATCCACATGTTTTTGAGTAAAAACTTGGAGTAACTCTTTAAGCTTCTTTACCTTGATCTTGTTACTGGTCCGCTGAAACTTTCCAAGTTTAGAACTGTATTTGTGTTCACATCATTTGAAATTTGCTCCAAGTCACCTTCTGATGCTCTTTGAGTATCTTGAGTGTTTTTAGCCTTATTTGGATTAGAACTCTATTAGAGGCAAATGATCATCCCAATGGCCTCTGAAGTCAAGAACACAAGCTCGGAGCATATCCTCCAGTGTGCGGATCGTCCTTTCTGATTGTCCATGGTCTGAAGGTGGAATGCAGTACTAAGGGACATTTTCGTTCCCATGGCATGCTGAAAACTAGACCAGAACCGGGAAGTAAACCTGGGGTCCATGTCGGACATTACTGTCACTAACACTCCATGTAATCTGACTATCTCCCGAATGTACATTCATGCTAGTTTTTTCAAGGGGCCGATCATCCTGATGGCTAAGAAGTGGAAAGATTTGCTGAGTCAGTCAACAATTATCCAAATAACATCATGTCCCGAGTGTGCCCGAGGCAATCCTGTCACAAAATCTATTGTGATATGTTCCCACTTCCACTCTGGAATTAGAAATGACTGAAGTAGTCTGCTTGGGCGTTGATGCTCTATCTTGACTTTTTGGCGTACCAAACACTTAGAAACAAAGTCGGTCACATCTCTTTTCATCCCGTTTCACCAAAATCAGGGTTGCATACTTTGATACATCTTAATGCTTCCAGGATGCATGAGAAACTTTGAGCTATGGGCCTCTGTCATGATGTCCCTTTTCAACTCGCTATCACCTGGCACACACACCCTGTCCTGATAGCAACCCATCGGCAGATACTCGAAATTCTAAATTAACTCCCTGTTCTGCATCTTTCTTGAGGGCTGCTAAGATGGAATCAGCGGACTGAGCTTCCTTTATTTTCTAGATCAACTCGGGTTGAACAGTCAGGTGGGCCAAACAAGTGACTCTCTTCAGGTCCTGAAGTCGGACCTATTGTGTGGCCTTATTACCCTGGATTCTATAGCCATCAAGTTAGCTAATATACCTGTACTTTTTCTGTTGAGTACATCGGCTGCAATGTTGTCCTTACTCGGGTGATATAAGATGTTGTAATTATAGTCCTTGAGGAGTTCTATCCATATTCTCTGACGCATGTTGAGATATTTTTGAGTGAATATATATTTCAAGCTCTTATGGTCGGTATAGATCTGAACAGTCTTCCCGTATAAGTAATGGTGCCAAGTATTCAAGGCGTGGATAATCGTAGTAAGTTCTAAGTCATGGGTAGGGTAGTTTTTCTCATGACTTTTCAACTGTCTAGACCCATAGGCTATGACCTTCCCATGTATCATCAGAACACAACCCAACCCTAGATAAGAAACATCACTATAAACTGTATATCCACCCGACCCGCTCGGGAAGGCTAACACAGGTGCAGTAGAACCGTCTCTTTAGTTCTGAAAAACTCATTTCACAGTTCTCGTTTCACTTAAACTTGATGTTCTTCTTTGTGAGCTGAGTCAAAGGAGCAGCTAGGCTAGAAAACTGTTCCAAAAACTTGCGGTAATAACCTGTCATCCCCAGAAAGCTACGGATCTCCTTGACCGAGGTTAATTTTTTCTAGCCCAGCACTGCCTCAACTTTTTCGGGGTTCACTGACACTCCATCCTTTGATATGATGTGTAACACCCCAACCCTTTTCTTTTTTTTAATTTTAATTTTAATTTTTTATTTTGTAATTATTATATGAATATAATGATTAATTATGTAGTAATATATTAAATTTAATTTAGTTTAATTTATTTTAATGGAAATAATAATAATAATAATAATAAGGGGTAAAAATTATTTAAGGATTTAATTATAAACAATTTTGGAAAAAAGAAGTGAAAATTTGGGATATGTGAGTATTTTTGAAAGAAAAATTAAAAACCAGGGGTAAAAATATAATTTAGAAAAATTGCACCTCGTCAGCTACCCGGTCAGCAGCCCCGGCCAACCAGGACGCGCCGCGTGGCAGAGACGCTGACGCCGGAGGCCACACGGAAGGGAGACACGTGGGCGATCCGCGTTTGCGCGATCGAACAGCTGAGATCCGTTCTCGCGCGCACGGACGACCCATATAAAAAATACGCACGGACAACCCAGATTGCACGCGCATGGACGGTCCAGATTGAATCGCGATGGACGGCTCAGATTAAAAGTGGATGGTTATAAATAATCTCATCCGCACCCAAACCCTAACCCTACCCGCTAGAGCCCCTCGCCGAAGAAGACAGCCCAGCTGCCGGGGAGCGACACGCACCGCGCCGCACCGGAGCAACTTCCGACCGCCAAACGAGGTAAAAATTCTCCCATTGGCTCATAATTCGATTCTAAACCCACCTATGGCCAAATCAGAGCAAAATACCGGCCATTGGCTGAAAA
>NW_019014620.1:618572-632665 GCF_000150535.2 Carica papaya | reverse complement strand
AACAAGGGCTTGGAAGAAATCAGAGTAAAAGAATAGAAGAAAAAGAAAAGTATGTAAACCAATAGAAGAAAATGTACTGTAAATTTTTAGTTTTTGTTTAAGCTTCAATACTAGGCTTTTTCTTAACTTAGCTCAAGCTCTTATAGATACTATAATTTCTATACTCAACCAAAAGTCGTACTAGTTAATAAAAGACTAACATAAGTTTAGCCCATGCATAAGTACAATAATTATTGATTATTTTGGTATGTGTAAGATTTAACACAATGTATTAGGCGCTAGAGAGAGAGAGAGAGAAATTAAAGAAACTGAAAGACACACCCCATCCAAATTCACAGGGATTGACAAAAATCAACACGAGATTGTTAGACACTTAATTCAATGAGAGTAATCAATAATTTTATTCATAAGGAGCCTGTGGAATAATAAAGAACTACCCATGTACTTATAAGATGTCATCATAGCCTAGTATGATTAGAGTTCTTACATGGTAAAACTTTCAACTAAATAAGAAATAAAATACTAGACTAATAAATTATTTGAATAGTTCCTAGATAAGCTTAATATCCCTAAAAATATATTATAATTCCAGTAGTATACCATAATATTAAAATATATCAATTCTTGGGTCTTCCTATTCTGCATTATTCTCTCCTACTTAGTAACAACTTGATATTGAGTTCTAAGATATCAAAGCAGCTAGAATGCAAAAGCTTGAACATTTCTTCAAAGATTTGGAATCTAAAAAATTTGATACAATTATTGCTAAGAAATAATAATTTTGCCAGAAGCAAAGTTTTTGAAGAAGTAATTCGCCTATTAGCAATGATAAATTCTATAAAGGGAAGAATAACCAACACTTCCTTATTATTATCAGAAAGTCAAAGAATTTGCACTAGTCTCTTTTTTCGTCAAATCAACTAGAAGATTATCATTTTGAACAACATTATTACTTATAACTAAATTGAATTTTTTAAAATAAGAATTAAATTGAGATATTCATCACTGAATCCTTAAATTTGTTCAGTAGTAATTACAACATCTTTCATGATTTCCTCAGTTACCTCATCTCATAATATCTTCTGATTAGTTAGATGGTCAATGGTGATATCCTTAGTTACCACATTTATTAAGTTGTTCTCATTAGTTGGATCTCATAGGGCCAATGCCTGAAAATTTTATTATTTGCTCCAAAGATGGTTTAAGCTTAGCGGGACGACTTCCAAAAGCTCTATGTATTAATCCATGAGCAATGGGTGAATTTTTTTTTTCTTTTTTTTACTGACGCATGTGCAAAAGTGCACAGAAGTTAACTCTACTGAAATGTAATAACTTCCTTGTAAAATAGTGGTCATAATTGCTTCTGTGTAGGAGAGAACATGCTTCCATTAATGTTAGATAGACCTTAAGAAATGTTTAAACACTTCTATAACTAATTCTTTGCAATCAAGATTCAACATCACTAGATGTAGTCAAAGTCATGCAATCATTTTCAAAATTACGGTTTCTCTGACATGTAATTGCCTTATTAGGTCACCTAAAATTTGAAATGTTGAAATGATCAACATAAAAAAATTTTCATTTATGTATAATCATAAATATGTTTGGTAAAGTTATTCTAGTTAGCTCACATGTTGCAAGGAACTTCAACTTTCACAAAATATTTGTGCTTGAGAAGTTGATCAGAGACCAAGGTTCTTAATGAGGGAGAAAGTCCTTTGCGCTTGGATTTAGATGACTTTCATGTACTTCTAAAGACAATAATTACTTGATAAAAAGTTATGTAAAAAAGTTAGTTACTTGATAAAAAGACGAAGAGTTCATTAGTGGAGAAAAGAGAGTTTGTAATCATATGACTATATCCACAAGCTATTGTTTAAGCCCATTAGTGAAGGACATTATAACATTACTAGCATTAGGTTCATTCTCTCTTCAGTCGAGCAAAATTAGAAGGTCTGAAACCTACTTGAATACATCTTGACTATGACAATATTTCTAAGAGCTTATCAATTTCTTTAAACTGTCGGTCCCTGTTGAATAAGATATTTTATTATTATTTACTAAAATAAACATTTTACTATAATAGAAATTTTATGTAATAGGAATTCTATCAAGATAGATAATTTCCTTATTTGTAGTTTAGGAGTTCTATAAATCCACTAAATGTAATACTCTCAAAGGTGAGAAATAAAAATTATATTTTTTCTCTAAAATGTCCATGGTATCAGAGAAGAATAAGGGTATTTTGGGGTTTTACTTTTACGGTTTCTTTCAAACCTTAAAATACCAAAAATAAGCTGAGTAGAAAGGAAGCAAGATCAGAAGGGAGAGAGGCAAATTTGGGAAGCCTCTGGTTCACCGTGAGTCATAGCTGCGCGAATTGCAGGTTTGTGAGATCTGCGAGTTAAAGCCACGAGTCAACGAAGGAGCAAGGCGAAGCCAACCGCATGGCAGAGCCGCACGATCCGGTTCCTTC
Organism: Carica papaya; assembly: GCF_000150535.2. The sequence goes on along the minus strand of NW_019014620.1, from coordinate 630,189 downwards.
TTCCCCTACATGCAGAGACGCACGAAGAGCCCTCAGTTTCTTTCTTCTTCAGCTGCGCGCAGAGCCGCGAAACCTGTAATGCAGGGGTACATTACAAGTGATATGAAAAAACAAAATGTAGGTGATTTGGAATATAACATATGAGATTCTGAAACCTCTTTGTTAATGTCTTAACTCATCAATTCCATGCAATCCCATATTGCATGAATATATTTGTTACTCGATACTGTAGCAAAAATATGGAATGCAACATCTCTAACATATTCACAACTGGGTAATGATGTCTAAATTTATGAACTCTCTAATAAAGTTCATGACATAAAGTAAGGAGATGTGACTGTTTTACAATATTTTTCTGAACTAAGTGGATTATGGTAGGAATTAGATTACTATCAAGACTTTCAGACAGATTGCCCTACATATGTAGTCAAATTTCAGAAATTGATAGAAAAAGAGCGAATTTATGACTTTTTAGTTGGTATGAACATCGAATATGATCAAATACAGGTTCAGGTACTTGGTAGGATCATCTTCCTTCATTAGAATAAAGTTATGCTTATGTCTAATAAGAAGAAAGTAAAAAGAATGCTATGCTATACATAACACCAGTTGAGAAAGTTGAATTAATTGCTTTGTCTAATCAGTTCAAAGATCTACGGAAGTATGACTACTGTGGCAAGACAAAACACACTAAAGAAATTTACTGGAAGTTTATGGAAAACCAACTGGAGGTCGTAAGAGAAGAAATGGTGGATCTATTATGAGATTTCAAGAAATTTAGTTGGGACAAATGAAACACCTGACACACCAACAGTTGGAGCCTTTTCAAATGAAGAGATTCAAACCCTGAAGCGTATTCTGTTTTAATTTAACTCTTCATCATCTATAAGTGCAACAAATTTAGTAAAACTATAATCTTCAAATAAAAAGGATGATTGGATGACACTTCAGAACTTAATTTACAAGTTGGACATATGTCATATCCCTACATCAACTTAAGAGGGTTGTTGAATAAGATACTTTATTATTATTTACTAGAATAAGCATTTTATTATGATACAAATTTTATGTAATAAAAATTCTATCAAAATAGGTAATTTCCTTATTACTAGTTTATGAGTTGTATAAATAACTAAATATAATATCCTAAAGGGTGAGAAATAAAAATTGTATTTTTTCTCCAAAATCTACGTCCCAAACATTCCCATTTAACAAATCAAGGTTTGCAGTCATCACGAAATTTATGTAGGAATGAGCAACATTGTGCAAATTTATGCAGTCATCAATTTTGTATCACCATCCATTCTCATTTTGAAGCTATGGTTTGTATCGACAATTTGTTTTTCCATTGGGATCACAGATTTCAAAGATCTCAAAGTCTTGCAATTTTTTGCTGCACTACTTCAAAACTCTAGTTCAAGTTTTCATCAAGCGGGGCTTGATTTAAGGTTGAATATTTTTAGTATTAGAAAATATTTTTTTGCAATTATATTTCTTCTTATGATAGAGTTTTAAGTGCGGAAATTTTAGCTAGATAGAAGGGTTATTTTGATTGTATATTTTGTATTTTAGTTTTCATTTTTACTATCAGGTGCTATCTTAGCACAATGGCAGGAATTGTGGTAGAGTATTCTCATAGGTCCTTTTCAGGTGCACATTTTTTATTGGTAAATTTTGTTGTCCAAGTCCTATTTGCCTGATTTGTAATACTCTAAATTGGTCGAAAAGGTGGTGGCAACTTCCTAGTGGTGAACTTGTGTCACTTTGCACTTGTCCAGAGGTGAAAATTTCATATTGGATTCATTAGTTGTCAGCTTACTGTTGGTTCTTTTTCACCATGTATTTTTACCTGTATGAGACAGGTGATGTATTGTAAACTCATTATGGTATTTTGGATTAGAATTTGAGGCCTTTTTTCTTAAAATTATGGTTTCTACTTCATTATCTTCTACTTGTTTCTTCTTCATTTCTCCTCCCTTTGCCTCTCTATTTTCTCCGACATTTTCTAAGATTCTTCATTAGTTCTTCCTTTTCCTCTTTGTCTCTTCTCCTCTCAACCTTGGAGATTTTGTTGAAACGTTGTTCATTTTCTTCTTTTTTTTTTGTTGAAATAGAAAGTATAGTACAATTCATTAATTCACAAGCACAAAGAGGGTGTCAGCCCATGGTACAGAATATTTACTTGTCAATTAGATGTCAATAAGGTCCCTAAAATCCTTCATTTAATAAAGAGCATCACCCATAACTAAAAAACCCAGGATTTGAAATCATTTAGCTCTAACCCTATCAATATCTTCAACCTCCCGCTAATGTTCATTTTCTTCTTAGTGCTTGTGTAATTTTGAAAGTGTGGTTTTCTATCATCTAACCTCCTCACTTTATTTTAGTTTCCAAACATTGGACAGGGTACAATAAATTTTGAATGAAATTTCAAGATGAGTTAAAGTCCTTAGCTAATACCTCGCCTTTGTCAACAGAATCACTACTAACAATAAAAGAAACAAGAAATACTGACACCTGATGAAGCTGCCCCTGTCAAAACTAATCATATTGAGAAGATTTCCTTTTTCCAATGATCACATTGAGGTTTTCAAAGTGCATGTTCTAGTCTTGCCGTTCTTGATGCTTTCTTACTTAGAAACTTGAGCTTGAGTCTTTTCTAAGTGGAGAGAATGGAGAAGATTGAAAACAAACCAGATTGGAATATCTCTAAGTAATTTTGCATAATTATTATGTTTTAGTATTTCAATTCGGTCAAGACTTACATTTGGATAGGAGTAGTTCTAGGAGATTTGAGTTTGATTGGGATTTTTGGTTATTCACCTAGTTTGGTTCTGACTGATTCCTATATAATAATGGTATTCCTCAAGGAATATGCAGGTTATGTTGGATTGAACATTGTTCCTGATTTATGATTTTCCAGTCACTCTTTCTTCCTAAAAAAGAAAAAATTTTCAGGTCACTGTTTTTCCCTGGCCCTAATGTTCCTTCCCTTTTCCTTACATTTTTTATTTCCTCACCTTGATTTCTCTTTGCCTCTATTTCTGTTCTTCCTTTACTGTTATTTTGTCCTACATCAGTAAGGCAGAGTAAAAACTTCATAGAATGTTATATGTACTTCAATTACATGAAAATTGTTATTAGCCTGACTTATACATCTACTTTTTAGAACTCACACACTTACGCACACTACTTTTTGTGAAGACCTAGTCATAGATCATCTATTAGTCGGTTGTTATGACCGGAATGCCTTATTACCATTTCAACAATAAGATACCAAACTCGACTTGTATTTTTCTTTACCCGTACAAAAAGAAAATATGCAGAAAAAGGCAAAAGAAAAAAAAAGAGGTAGGCATTGGCTTACATGTGAAGAGTGTTAGATCATAAATGATGAATGTGAACTAATTATTGTCATATTTGGAATAATTGGTCATTCAACTAGTTGTGTTACATGGTATTAAAGCAGGAATCTTAGGGCCAAACTATGGGAACATCAACCTCTTGTTATTCACTCAGGTTTTCTACATTTGGGTCTTCATGCAAACCTGTTGATTTGAGTTTGCTTGTACTCGTTTTGATTTGCTTTCAGGCTAAGGTCTCTATCACCTTTACATGAGGGGATGTGTTAAGCATAGATGATAATGTTGGTCTTTTCTTGTCAGTTTGAATTCCAATTGTTTCAGAAAGAGCATAGTTCAATATTTTTGGGCCGAGAAGCCTATATCTGATTCTATACTTTTTCAAATTGTTCAATTAAGTCCCTTAAGAGTTCTTACGTTGAACTAAATGCTGAAAGTTTTGAAATTGATTGAATTTAACCCAATTACTGAAGTGTCAAAACAATGCTTATGGAACATGTAATCTCCCCGAGGCAATCGATTATTGGGTAAGTATTATTTTATAAAATGAATCATTAAAATAACACTGACGTGGCATGTATTTTCTGCCCGGCATTTAATTATTAGGTAAGTATTATTGTATAAAATATTATAATTAATACTATTAAATAAAGTTAAGTTTTGATATTAAAAATTAGAAAACAAAATGAAACAAAAAAGAGATTAACTCTATCTTTCATCATCACCATTTTCAACTCAACACTGTCCCTTTTGCAACCCTCAAACTCTATCCTGTGTATTTATATACAATCTCCCTCTTATTTCATTATCTATTGCCTTCCTATGCGATAACCCTTGCACCACTCTGCAGCTATGGCAGCAAGTTCCAGCCTCATCATCATGCATGGGCTCACAATAGGCAGCCTGAGTCAGATCCTAGTATCTCCTTCAAGTAGTAGCTCCATCTTCTCTCTTCTCAGCACCATGACTCACTTGTTGATACTTTTGCTCTCATTTCCTATCCTTCTCTTCCTCTTTCTTTCTCATTCTAAGCCCTGTCTTTTTCTTCTGCAAATCAAATTCATGTTACATGGTTTTGGGTGCATTATGGAGTACAAAGAAGGAGATTGTACTTCTATTGGAGGAGGATGCAATTCTGCGGAGAATCTTGATTTTCTGGGTTTATTTGCGTTTGCTTGAGACTTTTCTTTCCCTGAGACTTGAGGAATTGTGAGTGATTCAGGTTTGATGGGTGGGTTGAACTGAATTTGTGATTTGATGAAGATGGGATATGGGAAGATTATAAAAGGTGTATATTTGATGAAGATGGGATTTGGGGAGATTATGAAAGGTGTAATTAGGGCTTTTTTCTGTGTTGTATAGAGACAGAGCAGAAGAGAGATTTTAGGTTTTAGTGAGAAAATGAAAGATGCTATAGGTTTCTGGGTCCTAATAGTTGAAGATGAAATACAAAAAAGACGTTATTTTCCTGTTTGGAAAGGAGGAAAATCAAAAGAACAATACAGCTTTGCATTTTTGTTTAGAGGGCAGAAGAAATTCTCTGATGAAAATGGAAAAAAAAAATTTCTAAATATTGAAAATTTATTTGTTTTTAAATTTATTAACTAAAAAATTTCTTTTTTTAAAAAATAAGATAAATAAAAGGTAATATTCTGCCAATTTCACTTCCACTTGGCATAAAAAAGCTGCCTTAGCTGCATGTGACCCAATTTGGAACTTTTGATGTTGATTTGAGCATCGAAATTCTCTAGGGACTTGATTGAACAATTTGAAGAAGTTCAAGGGTGAATTTAGGCTCTAAGGGGATATTTCTTAAACAGAATTTGAAGAGTCTGTTTTTAGTATCTTAAGATAAGTCCCCAGTCTTTTTTATTGTAACCACAGATGAAATGTACATTTTTGTGATAGATGCATATAAAGATTGAAACTTCAACTGTTTCACACACACAAACAAGATATCAAATTACAGTTATATGGTATGGCATATTGGAATAGTTTGCAAACTTTTATGACCCTAATATTTTGTTGAAAATGATGCTATTTTGCAGCTACAACATTAACTGGTCTACATTTTGCAACAACCACCTTGTTGACTGTTCTTCTTCGGGGGTTGGGGTATATCCAACCTTCTCAACTACCGCTGCCTGACCTTCTAAAATTTGTTTTGTTTGCAAACTTCTCAATTGTTGGAATGAATGTGAGTTTAATGTGGAATTCAGTGGGGTTCTATCAGGTTAGTCGTACTGAGTCACTAAATTATTTTTCCTATACTTGTGGAAGTTTCTGGAAGTTACAGTGTTGCTTCTACTTTATTGACAGATTGCAAAGCTGAGTATGATTCCTGTGTCATGTTTCTTGGAAGTTGTCTTGGACAATGTACGTTACTCAAGGGACACAAAGCTTAGCATAATATTAGTTCTCCTTGGTGTTGCAGTATGTACTGTAACTGATGTAAGTGTCAATGCCAAGGGGTTTCTTGCTGCTATTGTAGCTGTCTGGAGCACAGCTCTTCAACAATATGTAAGTAGCCCTACAAACCTGATCCTTATGCAGGGAGGAGTTGGTTGGAATAGCTTTTGACTGGTATCTAGTTAGATCAGTACTTCATCCCGTAGCTACAGCATAAATTTGAAGCACAAACACTCTTAGGAATGCTTTTTTGAGTTCTACTTGAATCCTCGCCAAGCGTTGATATATTTGAAGTCCATAAACATGCCACTGGTTATATTTGGTAGATGATCCAGCATTTTATTGATGTTTCTTTTTTAAAATTTCTTTACAGTATGTCCATTTTCTTCAACGGAAGTATTCGTTAGGATCTTTCAACTTATTGGGTCATACTGCGCCAGTACAAGCATCATCTCTGTTGGTCGTAGGGCCCTTTCTTGACTACTGGTTGACAAATAAAAGAGTTGATGCGTACAACTTTACTTGGACATCTGTGGTAAGCTTTGCATGCAAGTTTAATAGGTTTTTCTTGCTATCATCACACAAACTGCTATTTTTCACTAGTGCTTCTCAAATTGTTTATAAGCATGTTTTTCTTTACATTCGATGCGGTCAACATTTCAAATGCATGTATTATTTATACGTTCCACTTGACTTGAATTTCGTGGCAGGTTCCATCTGTTGTGCAACAAAGAAGCAAGCTAATTCCAAAATAGAGTTCTTACTTGTTTTTAGGAACAAGAGAGAAAGATCAACTGATCCACTCTCCTCAAAGAAAAAAACAACTGATCAATCTTTCTTATTTAAGAAAAGGAAAAATAAACTTATCAAAATTTGTCCATACAAAGGTTAATCAGTTGTTCTTTGGGGGGAGTGATTAACAATAGCTGGCTGCAATTGCTTGCGTAAGTTCATTGAAAAGAAAATCAATTAGTCGAAGACACCCTTTGAAAGTTGATTAGAATAATAGGTTCCTGCTTTTATTGGCACAATATCATATGAGAATCTGAGAAAGATTTTTGAATGCTATAGCAATTGCCTACTTAGTCCTCAGTGTGTGGGGACCTCCCTTGTGCACTTGGGTAATTAATACAGCATTCAGGAATTAAGGAACTCAAAAGATTATCATGAGAGTTGGACTGACCATGTATATTTACGAATGGTTAACCACGTCAAACCTTATGTTGTCAAAATAAAAAAACCAGCTGACTTCAAATTGTTGCATTTACTGACATTTTATTCTTCATTATTGTAAATGAATTTGGAGTTCTTAGTTCTCTTTGTTATGAACCAAATATATTTTACTTGCAGCTTGTCACGGATACCGTAATGATTCAGACTAGTTTTGTGTTGTTTGCAGTTTTTCTTAGTCCTCTCTTGCAGCATTGCAGTTGGAACCAACCTCAGCCAGTTCATCTGCATTGGTAGGTTTACAGCCGTGACCTTCCAAGTTCTTGGCCATATGAAAACCATTCTGGTTCTGGTGTTAGGATTCACCTTTTTTGGAAAAGAGGGTCTTAATCTACAAGTAGTTGTGGGCATGATCATTGCAATAGCAGGAATGATCTGGTATGGCAATGCCTCATCTAAACCAGGTGGGAAAGAGCGTAGGAGCCTTTCATTACCAAGCAACAGATCACAAAAACAGAATGGATTACCTGAATCCACTGAAGTAAGTGAAAAGGTCTAGGGTTCAGCAAAAGAAGAGAAAAAAGACACCCAAAAATAGAGATGAAAATGGAACTTCGGCTTATTCAAGCTGATTCTGGTAGTATCTTTACACCGAGGAAGTCAGAATCTCCAAAAATCATATATTTACATTTTTGTTCATCACAATTCAAAGAGTTTACCCAGATTAAAATTGTTCACGAAAGAAAGATTTGTCCACGAATTATTTAATTTATATTAATTTATAATTGTTATGCTTGTTAAGAGGGATGTTTATGTGAACATCCTTGTACCAAAGGGACTTATCCTCCGGGTATGTTGAGCAGAGTTTTGTGCAGAGACCCATAAATTGTTTAGGCATTAGAATGCAACTTGTAATAGTAATGCTGTTGGCTACCCATCAATAAATTTGCTATTTGCGTTTCAGAGAATCCGAAATTAATGCTTTAGTATGGATGCTTTGGAGTACAACATAAAGAAATAAATAGCACGAACAGTTGTGTATGTCGAAGAGATTTGTGGAATCAGCATCTATTTTTAGTTTTTATTACTTTTCTGTTACTTTGAAGTTGTAATAAAATTCGATAGTGAAGTAAATTGCCATTTGAGAAAATGTAATGTTGTGGAGATGACCTTATCCGTGCAGATTTAACTGCCTGTTCCCTGCGTTTCTGTCGTTAAAAAACAATAGAAATTATAAATACTTTAAAATCATAATTAATAGAAGACATAATTTTTGTAAATAATTGTAATAACTATTTTTTCTGTCGTTTCAATATTTATTATTAATTTTATAATATAATTAAATACTACATGGTGTATTAAATTTGCATTTTACAATAAGTCTTAGCAAAATAGTTAACTGTTTTTAATTTAAGAACATTTTTTGAAAGTAGTTTTATCAGCTCATAGTACAAATAGCAATTGGGATCAAACAATTTGGTGGATAACGTTACAGGTGAATATTGGATATAGGCTTCGATCATGAGATTTGTGGGTCGCTGTGCTATTCATATAGTATTTTCTCTAAAGGTTTATCCTGATGTATTTGTATTCCATCACCTTTAAAGTTTCTTTTTTTTTAGGTATAAGGACAATTATGTTCCGCTCAATGGTGTTATTGTCAGGATATGTCCTTAAGGGGTCTTCTCTTGAGCTTGGGAGATTTTCTCCCACCTGGGGAATTTGAATAAATAAAATTAAGCTTTTTGTTTTAGCCAGCAAGCATGCTAACCAGTCCAAGGATTTAACCCGGCCCATAATAAAATTCTTTGTATATAATTATAATTTACTAACATTTTTCTTAAATAAAATCTTGAATTAATAGTTTAATTAGTTTAATAATTAATCTGAAAAAGTTGACGAGAGGCTTTAATGCAAAGGCAGTGGGTATTAAAGATGTTTGATTTCATTTGCACACGTGCACGTGGCCCCGGTTGCCTTTTTTTGTAATTGACTTTAAAAAAAAAAAAAAAAAAAAAAAAGCCCTTTTCAATTTTAAGATCCAACCTTGCTGGGACATTTATTCATTATTATTATTATTTTTCTGATATATAAATTAATTTTTATTAAATATTTTGACGATGGATAAATTAAATAAGATTTCAATGAATAAAAATATTGATTAATTTATTTATGATGTATATATTTAATTTTTTCTTTTAAAAAAATTACATATATTATTATTGTTTGCATCATCTCTTCATCTTTTTATGTGTGCTTAGCATTTATGCCAACACAATTTTGATTTAACATTTTTTTTTTTCCTCTTGAGGAACTATATACATGCATTATATATATATATATATGAGAAAAATAATAATAAAAAAGAAAATAAAATTTGTTGTAGAAATTAAGTGATATTTACATATTAAATTAACATAATCAACATTTTAACAAAGACATAGGCAGAAATACAGTTCTACATAGAGTAACATTTTCACAAAAACTAGCCAAAATAGTAACAATATAATTATAAAATTATTGATTATTACCATCTTGAATTCAATAATTTTTACATTCTTATCATTAATATTTCTTTTCCAACACCCATTTTAAAATTGACAAAACTTTACATAACAAATATTTATAGATAATCGTGAATTACATAATTCAAACTATATATATATATATATATATATATAATCAAAACAAAGGAGAAATATGGAAAGTTTGTTTGGGAGTTGTCCCTTGTGTTACTTGCTAATAAGATTGAAACCCTGGAAACAGCTTGCAGCATTTGAAGGGACAAGTTATTAAATTTGACCCATTTCTTTTTCTTTTTTTTTTTTCAAATTATTTATTTGGTTGCTTATCTTGTAATTACACCTACCTATATATATATATATCTATATGTATATTGCATGTGCTCCAACAATATCCCTATACTTCCTCCATCTCATGTGTCCTTTTTTTCCCAAAAATTTCTGCTAAAATCAAGGAATTTAATGAAAATATAATACTAAATTAATGTATGTATTAGACTCTCGAACTAAAAAAAATTAAAAGTTGATAACTTAATTAGTAATAACTGTTTATTTTTATATAAAGAGAAAAATTGATACTACAAAAGATTATTTTTTAAAAATTATGCCTTAGCTTATGTAAAGGTGATGTAAATTCATATTTTTAATTTTATTTCATTAAATAATAAATAAAATAAAACCTTAAATACTCTTTAATTATACATTTATACAAAAATTAGATGGATTTTGTAAAAATTTTATTGGGTCTTAAAAAATATTAGGACCCATAATAAAGGGTGGGTGAGAGTGAGGTAAGGATGGGATTTCTCTCAACTTTAGCACATGCCTTCTTGAAATTGAAATCTATTCGACTGTTTTAAAACATAGACATGGGGAAAAAAAAAAAAGAAAAATACATGAAAAAAATAGTGAATATGTGAGAGAATTAATAAAAGTAGGGCATATCACAATCAAACTAAAATCAAATCAATTAGTTTTTTTTTTTTTTTTTGGTGGGGAGTATCCTTCACTTAATGAGTAAATGGCCTTTCATTTCATACCTTTTTAAAGTCTCATTGTGCCTACTACTTCTATTTGTTAAATCCAAAGACACCATCCTACCAAAATATGACCTTGTATTCTTGCTTTTGTTTTTTATGTTGTCTTCCACTACATCTTTTTCTTTTTAAAGATACAAACAAATCAATAAGTTGAAATCAATAGTTGTTTGAGCATAGGGTTACGTTTAGTTCACATTTTAAATTTAAAAAGATATTGGACTGATGTACAATACAATTGATATAAAATCTTAAATGAATATAGTATTTTAATTGTAAGTGACTTTTGTATCTAAATGTAAAGCAGGAATTCTAGGATTGTTCCGGATGGAAATACTAATGAATTTTAAAGTGTACAATCTCTTTCAAAGTTAGAAAGAAGAAGGTATAGAAATTATTATGTGCTTACTCAAAGTTGATACAAGAGAATTTGCTTGACTTTCGTCATTTTATGTGGGTAGGTTAATGTAAGGCTTGATTGAGGTTCAATTACATTACTCAATGAATTATAGTATTGATATGAAATCTTAAATGAATATAGTATTTTAATTGTAAGTGACTTTTGTATCTAAATGTAAAGCATGAATTCTAGGATTGTTCCGGATAGAAATACTAATGAATTTTAAAGTGTACAATTTCTTTCAAAGTTAGAAAGAAGAAGGTATAGAAATTATTATGTGCTTACTCAAAGTTGATACAAGAGAATTTGCTTGACTTTCGTCATTTTATGTGGGTAGGTTAATGTAAGGCTTGATTGAGGTTTAATTACATTACTCAATGAATTATGGCAACAATGAGTGAGTGTCAAAAATCATAGAATTGTATAATGAGTACTTTCTCATGATATTCTCTTAAAAAAGAAGTGAACTTAGTAATAAGAGGATAATAATTTTTCGATTAGTAATTTTATAAACTAAAATTTATGTGATAAATATATTGTCACTGTAAAAGAAGAATGTAAGTTCATATTTTGGTTGTCATTGAGATATTTCTCACGCAAAGATGATCATGCTGTAGACATGCAAAATTATCAAATTTCATCATAAACCCGGATTTGGTACAATTTTAAGCAAATTATTACTTGTTCACAAAAAATAGTAGAGGAAAATTTATAGTA
>NW_019014620.1:561328-580397 GCF_000150535.2 Carica papaya | reverse complement strand
CGAGATTGTATGTTCTTCATGATAATATAGTTTTAGGGGAAGCTGTTGTGACATTTAGGAGTAATGATCAGAATCAGACAAAATTGTGGCAACTGTATTTGAATCATATAAATGACAAGGTGTAGCGCCCGGAAAGGGTGGGGAAAAAAAAAAAAGCCACGTCGGCAGCCACGTCAGCAGACCCAGTCAGCAGTCCTGGCCAACCGGGACCTGCCACGTGGCAAGACCACGTCGATCCGGGACGGGCCACGTTGGCAATCCGCGTATGTGCGATCGGGCGGCCCAGATCAAGCGTGCGATCGGACGGCCCAGATTCAATCAAAAACGGACGGCCCAGATTAAATCAAAATGGACGGCTGAGATCAAAAGGCAAAAGGGTATAAATAGAACCCCCACACCAGACCACAAAACCCTAGCCGCCTGCCCTCGCCGGAGAAGACGAACCAGAAGCCGACCGCCGCCACCCGCCGCCGCACCGGGGAGATTTCTGACCGCTGATCGAGGTAAATTTCATACCCCCGACTTGTTTTTCCACGCTGATTTCCCCTGTGGCCAAATCAGAGCCAAAATCCCGGCCAAACGGCCGGAAAACACGGTCGAAACCCAGCGGCGCTGCCGCGCCCCTTCTTAATTTTTGCCTCCGATGAGGCCCTTCCCGGCCTCCGTTTGATGCAATTTTTATATCACTGTGATCACCATTCTTTTCTCTACAGGTTGACTGGAGCCGAATCACCAAAACACGAACCTCGCCGGAGAGCCGCCGCACCCGAGAGCACCGCCGCCGGTAAGCTTCAGTTTTCTGTAATATTTTGGCCCCCCGAGGGCCCTAGGGTTGTTTTATCGCAGGGACCAATGCGAGTGTGGCCGAATTCGGCCGGAAACGGCCAACCCGAGGCGAATCGCCGCCGCTTGCGGCGGCGCCGTCGCCGGAGCACGGTGGAGCCGCCGTGCCGGAATTGCGATATTGGCCGAAAGGGGCCCGGGGCCTAATTTGGGATTTTTTGAAACACGTGCAGGTACCAGTAGTGCGTTTCAGTTCCCCGGAAAAAATTCAGGGAAAATTAGGGACAGCCCGTAGGCGCACTGTGAAGCCGTGTTCGGACCCCGAAACGAGTAAGGACCCCGAACCCTATTTCCTATCACGGTATTAAAGTTCAATAATGATAAAACGGTATTTCTTGAATCAACGAATGTGTGAAATTGCTTAAGGTCGCTAATGGAGCCCGAGTCTAGTGTGTTTGTCGGTTAACTGTTATTTGGCATGTTTACAGTTTTAAATGCAGCATGAGGTTTGATGTTTTCATTTTATAGTTTCGTGTGCATATTTTACTGTTTTACTGATTATGGATTGAATGACTGGGATATTGATGCTGTATGTTGTCTATTTGGCATAAATTACCGTTTTGCTTGTTTGTATGTGGATTGATGATGCTGACTGAGGGAAAAGAGAATGAAAGATTATGTAAATGGGTAATTGTATAATGTGGTCAGCCTGACTAGATATCCTGGGAGATGGTGGACGGACCGGGTCCGTAGGGAACCCTACCGGGATTGTGGTCTCCCATACCAGATGGGGTATGAAGATCTTATGTGTTTTGGCGCCCATACCGGACAGGGTATGGGGACGGCCCTGGAATATGATTTCAAGTGTTAAGGGTTAACGGGTAGCGGGACCCCTATGGATTCTCATGGATACTAGTGGGCTGGTAAATGAGAAAAATATGTTGTGTAACGATTGAATTACAAAAGGCTTGATAAATGTTATGTTATACAGTGTATATATGATTTCATGATGATGATAATGTTATGGCTTTCGTATACTGTTTTATGAATTTCACCGAGGTAAGTGGATGGCGAAGGATTTATTATTGATAAAAGAATTTGTTGTAAATTATGCTCCATTGGTCTTTTTGTGTTTTCTACCCACCTTTACCTCCGTGACGGTGAGATATCATGATGTCTTTACTGGGCTAGTGTAGCTCATTCCTTATTTAATCATTTCAGATAAGGAAGACATTGTTCCCAAGCCGGTTCCGCAAGAGGACGACGAAGGGGACGCCTAAAGACTCCATAGTCATATTCGTAGCTTTTACTTTCAAGTTTCTCCTTTAGGTAGTTTGATCTTTTATATTTTGTGAGCACGTTTTTGGTTTTAGTGTAAGGGATGTTAATCGAATTTTTGACTTCGCTTCCGCATTTGATATTTTTAATATACATTTCATTTTAAATTTCCGAGGCCATTACACAAGGGGTTATCTATTTTAAGTAGAAAAGATTTGTTGAATGGATATAAAGAATTCATGAATTTTTGTTAGCATTATGTTTTTGACAAACAGACTAGGGTAAGGTTCAACAAAATGTGTAATGCATAAAATCAAAGGTAAGTTAGATTATGTTCATTCTGACTTATGGGGTCCATATAGAATTCTCTCCAAGAGTGGTGCCAAATATTTCATGATGCTGATTGATTATTACTCTCGAAAGGTTTGAGTGTATTTTCTAAAGTCTAAGGATGATTCATTTTTTACATTTATCAGATCGAAAACCATGATTGAGAAACAGACTGAGATGAAGATCAAGCTTTTTAGAACTAATAATGGGTTAGAATTTTATAATGAGTTTGATGAGTTATGTAGTACAGAAGGCATAGTGAGACACCACACTTATGTAGGAATACCACAACAGAATGGTATTACAGAGTACATGAATAAAATACTTTGTAATGAGGCATGAATCACGTTGTCCCATTTGGGTTTGGGGCAGATATTTTGGGCCGAGGCTATGAATACTGCTTGTTACTTAGTTAATATATCTCCATCAACAACTATTGAGAGTAAAGCTCCTTTGAGATATAGTTTGGATCACTTGCTGATTACTCTCATATGAAAGTGTTTGGTTGTCCGACATATGCTCATGTGAGGAATGATAAACTTGAGCTGAAGGCAAAGAAATGCATATTTCTAGGGTATGCATCTGGAGTGAAAAGGTAAAGGTTGTGGTGTAGTTATTCTAGGTCTCCAGGGTTGATTATCAACAGAGATGTGACATTAATGAGTTCACTTCACTAAACAATCAGAAGGAGAATCTAATAGCAGAATTAGATCTCGGTGTCAGAGAACAAGTAGAGCTAGAAGTTCAATTCAATAATCTAGGGAATGAAGTGCAATGTCTTAATTAAGGAGGTGATGGTGCAATTGATCAATAGTAACCATATAGTGTTACAATAGACAGAGAGAGTAAACATATTAGACCACCACAGAGGTATGAAAACTTAGTTGCATATGCCTTGTCAGTTGCAGGAACAATTGATTTACAAGAACTAGGGAGTTCAATTATAGATTAGTGACATGGTGCTATATGTCACGAGCTTAATGGTAGATATGTAACGACCCTAGAAATCCAAAATAGAATATATAATAATTTAAGTGCAGAAGAGAAATAAAAGGTTAAGGTTTATATCCCTTACACAATAACTTAAAAGTACTAAACAAATATTATGGAATGAATTCTTTGAAAGAAACACAAGAAATAAGAAAAATAATGAAAAATATGAAGTATCTAGCATCTACTCGCAATCTTCTTGCGGATTAGGCTCTGGAACCAGGTCCTCTTGATCTGAAATGGTTAAATAAAGGATGAGCTACACTAACACAGTAAGGATATCACACTATATCACCGGCACAGAAGTAAAGATTGGTAGAAAATCAAAACAACTAATGGAGCACTAAATTTAGCAAATTCGTTTATCAATCATAAAATTATTTACCGTTCACTTACCATTGTGGAATTTATGAAAACAACCTATAGAGACAATAATACGATACAGATCATAACTTCATGCACAATCAGCAACATAGAGCATATCATAAATTCATATTCATTAACAATAAACCAAATTATAATTGTTTCTCGTTTCACCAGCCTACTAGTATCCATGAGGGTTCATAGCGGTGTCCCCGCTATATGTGAACCCTTTCTCTTAACAATCTCAATTACATGGCCATCCCCATACCCCGTCCGGTATGAGCGCCAAAGACATTAAACCTCAATATCTCATCTGGTATAAGGGTGAAGCAGGTCGTCTCCATACCCCGTCCAGTATGAGCTCTGATTTACCAAGTCTCCATACCCTGTCTGGTATAAGACAACGTTCACGGTAGGGTTCCCTATGTACCCGGTCCGTCCACCATCTCTCAGGATATCTAGTAAGGCTGTCATCCTATCTGTTTATTTGATCACACCCCTTTCTTGTTTTTCCTTAGTCTCCATTACCAAATCAAACATAATCACATAAACAAATATTTTGCATCCAGTAATTCAATCATGTCTCAAATTCCAAAATCAAATAGTGGTCAGGTAAGACAGTAATACATGCATTTAAACCATAAAATAGATAAATTAGATACTATCATACTTTTAGACTGTAAAATAAATCAACAGAAATCAATAAAGAACAATGTTCGGTTCGGGCTCCATTAGCAATTCGTAATTAATTATGCACATCTATTTAATTTGTACAAAATACTGTATTATTATTTATTCAAACTTCAATTCTATGATAGAAAATAGGGTGAGAGGTCCATACTTGATTTGATACTGAAAAACTAGATGGTTTATTGCACCTACGGGTGGTCCCTGGGTTCCCTGAATTTTTCTCTGGGAACTGAAACACACTTATAGTACCTACAAATGTCCCAAATAAACCCAAAAATTAGTTCCAGGGTCTACTCGGCCAATTTCAAAAATTCGGCACGGCGGCTCCGCCGTGCTCTAGCAACGGCGCCGCCGCCCGCAGCTGCGGTCTGCCTCGAGTCGGCCGTTTTTTGCCGAATTCGATCGATTTTACATCAATTTCTGCGAGCACACGCGCTAAAGGGCCTCGGTGGGCAAAAAAAATACGAAAAATCGAAACTCACTGGCGGCCGGGCTCTCCGATGCAGTGGCTCCTCTGGCTCATGTTACGGTTGGGTGTTTCGCTTCAGTCAACCTGTATAGAAGAAAACGGTGATCACAATGGTAGAAAAATTACATGAAACAGGAATCAGGAAGGGCCTCATCGAAGGCGGTTTGTGAAATTTCCTGTGGCAGCGTCGCCGGGCTTTGGCAGTATTTTTCGGCCAATTGGCCAGTTCTTTCTCTCCAATTTGGCTATGAGTGGGTTTAAAATTGAATTTTTTGCAAAAGAGAAAATTTTTACATTTTTTGGCGGTCGGAAAGGGTCCTGATGCGGCGGCAGGTGGCGGCGGTCGGCTCCCCGGCGGCTGGGTTGTCTTCTCCGGGAGGGGGTCTGGCGGCTAGGGTTAGGGTTTAGGTGCAGATGGGGTTATTTATACCCATCCGCTTTTGATATGGGTCGTCCATCACTTTTGATCTGAACTGTCCGATCGCGATTAAATAAAGAATAAATCTGAACCGTTCATTGCGATTCAATCTGGGCTGTCCATGTGCGATTCACTCTGGGCCATCCGTGCGTGCAGAAACGGACCTCAGTCGTTCGATCGCGCACATGCTGATCGTCCACGTGGCTTCCCCTGCGTGGCCTCCCGCGTCAGCGCCTCTGTCACTTGGCGCGTCCTGGTTGGTCGGAGCTGCTGACTGGCCATTTGACATGGCGTAATTTTTTTAAATTGCGTTGTGACCTCCGGTTTCTGATTTTTCTTTAAAAAATACTCTCAGAACCCAAATTTTCACCCCTTTTTTTCCAAAATTATTTTTAATTTAATCTTTTATCAATTTACTCAATTTTTTCATTAAATTAAAATAAAACAAAATATAATAAAATAATTAAATAAATACAAAATTATATTTATTAAAAAAAATAAAATAATAAAAATAAAATAAATAAAATAAAATTTTAGGTGGGTGTTATAAGATATCACTTCATTTAAGGATCAGATAGCTAGTTTAGGCACTTTTTATACTTAATTGGAGTATGTGATACTTACTAGTGCCCATGTGAAGGCAGTTTGATAAGATGATGTGACGAGACAAATTCAAGCCGAGGGGAAGATTTATTGATGTGGTTTAATTCTAAGATATCATGTTTGATCATAGAAATATTTCATATTTATCATGAGAGATTTGTATTTATCATTGGGGGATATTTTATAATTATCTTAGGAGTTATTTTATATATATATTGGAGAGTTTGTGATAGGAAAACTCTCATAATTTCTTTATATATTAGTCTGCTAGCTTATTGGTGGTGTATTTTTAAATTATCATAGTGAAAAAATTTCTTCTCGGTCTTACCCGTGGATGTAGCCACATTATCAAACCATGTTATATTTTATTTTATTTAATTTTTTTTTCTCATTTTGTTTTTTAGTTTATTGTGATTGTGCATCGTTTAAGGATTCATTTTTCCAACAATCATCTTTTGCCCATGATCAAACTAACTTATCTGGAGGGAAATTCTTACTTATAGGGATTTGAAAAATTTGTTCAACTATAAACGATAGGAATAAACTTTTTACAAAAGTATGATCTAACTAGAAATGGTTATGTTTCAATAAGATAAGATACAAGAATAAGAAAATGGAAAAATAGCTTTTGGGACCCAAGTGTTTGCTAAGCTGAGAGATACCACTTATTTCCCAAATAAGGACTTGTTGTCCATTACCAATCTTTGAAACTACTTATCTTCTAAATAAAGACTTGTTTTCCATTACCAATCCTTATTCTAAGGATGGGCACCCTGCTTGGATATTCCTCTATCTTTAATTGCGGTTTTCCTTAAGATGGATCACTAGGAAATCATGTTTCTCATAATCTTTTACCTTTAAAAGCTTTTAAGAAAATAAATGTTCAATCAAACCACCATTTTTTGGGAAGTGAACTTCTCCTATGAGATCCAATGAATTTTCTTATCTTTAGATTTATGACTCCATAAAAAATTTGATATCATCTTTTCCAGGCGACTAAAAATATATTGGGCCATCAGAAAAATACTCATAAGATAAGATGGAAATTGCTTAAGTATAAGCCTTGAAGACTATCTCTTTATTTGCATTTATTATTACACTTTAACACCTTAACCAATTTGCTACTCTTTTTATAATAAACTCAAGACATCCTCTTAGATCTCACAATAGTAATTGGCTGCATTAGTTTAAATTTGGACAATATTGATGACTGAAAATGGAGGAAGGTATAAACTAAAGATCAAACCATTTAATTTTTAATCTAGTCTGGTGTGGATCAATAATTTTTTGTTTGGTTCATTCTACATCAAGAAGACATAAATTCTTTTTTTTTTTTTTTGCTAAAATTTATCTCAACTAAAAAATTAATAAAAATCAATAGAAATAAAAATAGTACACAAACATTCGGTGTTGCCTTATTATTAATTTTTTTAATTCTATTAGAAGTTAATAAATTACTTAAGAATAACATTATACACACACACACACACACCTTTCTTGAAAGAGAATAAATTTGATGCAACTTCTACTAATTCCTAAGATGCTTAGGCTAAGGGATAAGCCTTTCAACAAGCTTTTCATACCTCATTCTACGTGGCTATGCTAAAATTGTTTCATTTCATCCTCACTTATCATATATACCTTAACCTTATGATTGTCCCCACTTATTTTTCTTGTCATACATTTCATCAAATCGCTCAAACTAACCCAATATTCCCATATGTTCACCATTACCTATTTTTTCTCATTCATCCCATTTTTCCTCATCAGCCTTGCTGTTGACATATCAACTTAACCTTAACCTTAACCTTAACCTTAACTTTGTTATTAATATATCAAAACTAGCCAATTTAACAATCCTACTACTCAATTCTATGAGATACCTACCCCTTCAATATCCTTATCAATTTCCTTTTCTATAATAGTAAAGGTTTTTCTAGATCCAGTCTCTCCAATACCTTTTTTTTTTTTAGTTTACTATCTTTCAAATCAAGATTAGCCTTTCAACTGTAATCACAATAAGGCTTACCAATACTATTACTTGTAGTCCCAAAAGACTAGCCATCCAGTCATTAACAAGTCTATCATATTAGAGCCCAATTTAGGGCCAACAAGCCCTTGCTCATCCCTTCCAGCCCATATATACTTCTACCTTTCCCCTTATAAATCCTACTTTAACACCTATGCCTAGACACCCTCTTCGCCCACGATCTATTTATAAAGAATCAACATAAAGATCATATAATTTTCCAAGCCCTATACAACATCTATCTCCCATCTTTCTATATCTATTACGAATATTAAGGCCTTAGAGGTAAGCCATCACTCCTTCCTTCTAAACGAAGAAATTAGCAATCAATTGTGAGGGTTAGGTCAGGCCTCGATAGTTCTTCCTCTTAAAGCACTTGTAAATAGATTAAATCATTTCATTTTGTTTTTACTAAACATAAATTATCCAAAAACCACTCCTAAATATTCTATTACACCTTAAAGTTCTCCCATTTTTTGTTTTGGCTAGCTAAGGCCATAGAAGGAGGCCAATCTATAGCAGGGGACTCTTGGCTCTTCATAAGGCATTTAACTTATTAAAGTGTTTTTATTATAATTCTAATTAAAAATGTAATTCACATTGCATATGGTCTCAATACCATAGTAAAAAGAAGTTGTTTTGGGTAGTGAATGTTTACACTGCCACGGGTCATTTTGAGTGAATTGAATGATATTTCAAGGCTAGATGAATGTTTACGTCATAAAACACCTCAGGCCTTCTATTATCTCTTTTTCAAGCAGTAGTTGAGGAACTCGAATTATTGGATCGAGGGTTCAAAAGTCAAGCTTATACTTGATCAAACAAAAAAGAATAAGCACCACAAATGTTAAGGTTATAGTAGATAGAGTTTTACAAATTCAAAATGGAAAAATTTATATCCTAATACACTAGTTAAACATTGATACATTACATTCTCATACCATCGTGCCCTCCTTGATATTGAAGGTGTGAATGTAGGCCTATGACATAAAACAATTATATGATTTCAAAATGCTTGGATTTAAGATCCTATATATTGTGCAATAGTCTATAACACTTAGAACCAATTAGCGATTGGATCCAAGAGACATCAATCTTGTTAGAAACTATAATAAAACATCTAGAAGCAATGTGAGGGTTAGGCCAACCCTCGACATTTTTTTTCTCGTAAGGCCTTTTTAAATAACTTAAATCTTTCCCTTATGTTTTTATCTGAATATAAATTATCCAAAGCAACTCCTAATTATTCTATCATACCTTAAAGTTTCTCCATTTTGTTTTTGGCTGACTAATACCACTGAAGGAGGCCTTGCCATAGCATAGGACTCTTAGACTCTCTATAAGGCACTTAACCTATTAAAGTTTTTTGTTATAATTTTAATTGAAAATTTATTTCACACTGCTATTGGATGTCTATTGGTGCATATAGTATTCCATAGCTTAGTAAAAAGAAGTTGTTATGGGGATTGAAAGTTTAAATTTTCCTGGGTCATTTTTGGTGATTTTAATGATATTTTAAGGTTGGATGAATTTTTACCCCCTAAAACACCTTAGACCTTCTATCACCTCTTTTCGGGCATTAGTTGAGAAACTCAAATTATTGGATTCAGGGTTCAAAGGTCAAGCTTTTACTTGGTCAAATAAAAGAATAGGCATGGCAAATATTAAGGCTAGAGTAGACAGAGCCTTACCAAATTCAAAATGGAAAAATATATATCCTAATACATTAGTTGAACATTGGTATACTACATTTTCATACCATCACGCCCTCTTCCTTGATACTGAAGGTGTGAATATAGGCCCACAACATAAAATAATTGCATGGCTTGAAAATACTTGGATTCAAGAATTTGCATGTGCATCAGTAGTATATCAGACTTGACACCAATAAGAGATTGGATCCAAGAGATTAATTTTTTCAAAAACGTAAATTAGTAATGTCCTCCCTTAAGAAACAATACCCACTTACTCTCTGAAGCAACCCCCCCAACACCAAAACTTAGGTTTTTTAAAACATATTACGATATAAACATAAACTCAATTAGAACATCTATATTTACTCACACCTTCTATAGATAACTCTCAATGAGAATTTACATTGCAAATTAAACTTCAAAATTTAGTTAAACGATAGGAGGCCTATTTGTGTCAAAAGGCCAAGGATAAGTAGATTTATAAGAATTACCGAAATGCTCCTTATCTCTATCTAAAAGTCACCATAAGGAAAATGAAAAACTTTATAGAGAACATACACATAAAGCAAGGGGAAAGATTGACAAATCATTAAGCTATTAGTTAGTGTATTAAGGCATAATATGATAACATATTTTCTACTTCCTCACCGCCAATAACCAACCTGTTTTTTTTGTTTATGTATGAAACTTATATACTAATCTATAAATGAGGAAATTATTGAAATCCCCCAAGACTTTGAAATTTATCATGCACATAAATTATTTGGCCCAGTAAAGCACCCAAACTAGATAGAATACCTTCCTCTTTTTATTGAACCTATTAGGATATCATTCATACAGAACTCATTACATATTTACAAGCCTTTTATCACTCACGGTATTTATTAAAATAACTAAACCAAACACACGTTACATTAATTCCCAAAATCCCCTCATCGCAAAGACTACAACATTATCAAATGATCCCTTTGTGTAATGTAAGTTACAAAATAATTGTTAATCGATTAAAAACTTATATAGAGATAATCATATCCCCTTATCAAGTACCTTTTGTCCCTAATAGGAGTATACAAAATAATTAATTAGTAGTACAGGAGCATTGATATTTAATGAAATAAAAGAAAGGCAAGATAGGTTGGTTTTTCATCAAGTGTGATATGAGTGGAGTCTATAATAAGATCAAATGGTCTTTTCTAACTAAGATGTTACAGTGCCTTGGATTTTATCAGAGAGCTATTTAACATCTTTAACAATGTTATGCCATAGTCTCTTATCATATTATAATCAATATAATTACCAACCTTGGGTAATCTTCCTCAAAGAGGCCTCAAACAAGGGATTACCAACCCTCCTTCTCCAAATCTATTTATCCTTTGTATAAATGTTCTATTAAGGCTACTACACCTAGCAGAATCATAACATTATATTTAAGGATTACAAATTAATGTACAAGCTCCCTCAATCACTCATCTACTCTATATTGATGATCTTATCTTATTTGGGAGAGCCTCGAACTAAAACCTCAAGAATTTTCTTCGTATCCTCCAAACTCACTGTTAATTGTTAGGTAAGTTCTTAAACTATAATAAGTCTCATGTTATCTTTAGCTTGAACCTATCTCACGCAATACGGAACCACCTTAAAACTATAACACATATGAGCTATATTCTCGTTTCTAGTAAGAACTTAGGCCTACCACTTACATTAATAAACAACCTTTTTCATTTTCTATTGATTGTTTTAAAGCCAAATGACATACTTGATAGGCACTATATTATCCTATGCTGGGAAGCAGTTCTATCTCAATAGTTATCCTAGTACAACCTACCATCACGACTATTTTTAGATTACCTAAGTTAATCATAGAAACATTGAATTATTTAGTTAGGAAATTTTAGTAGGGTACATAATAGCTCTCTTAATATGGTTATTATCCTCTACGATTAAAAGCCTTTACGTAGCCTAAAACATAAATAAAACTCAACTTTAAGGACCTGGATACGTATAATATTTCTTTGATCACCAAACTAGCATGGTCCTTATTATAACTATTTTATCATATACTGGATAACTACCACATGCTAAATATCTCCAATAATACTTTCTAATGCAATATACCCTAAAGTCCTCATACTCTTTAGCTTAGAAAGACATTTTTGAAAGTATGAGGGTTTTATCTCTAGGTACTCATAAGGTTATAGGTTCAAGTCAAACCATCTATTCATGGATGGACCCACGGGTAGCTTCCTTTGTTTCCATCTCTCATCCACCAAAGATTTGACTCTTTATCAAAGTCAGCTACTTTATTTACCCACACTCCCATACTTGAAATATCCCTTTTTATTTACAACAATTTTTATCTCTTTATGTTAGCCTAATCTTTAAGCTAACAATTTCCTCTTCACAATAAGAGGAGAACAAATGGGAAGAGAAGTATACAACCACAAGAGTTTACACGACTCAGACTGGCTATCACCTTTTGTAATAATTAAAAACATATAGAGAATCTTTATTAAGTTCAAGGCTCTCATTAGAGCCTACTATGAAAATCTAAAATTCTATCTCAACATATACCTATGACAAAGAGCTCTACATAATACCCTAATAGGTTTTATATAAAAGTAATGCTCATTCTATTTACTTTAAATGTAGGTTTAGTGGATAAGAAAACACTAATACTACAAAAGATCTCCTACTAGATTGTTATATAACTAGGTTATTCTAGTATCTTTCTACCTGTGCTTTCAAGATCTCAGAATTACCAAGGCTATCTATCTTAAAATGGGCTATTTACCACCTACTATGATGGTTTTATATGATCCCACAAACCTCTTTTCTCAAACACATTTTTTTATATGCATATATTATGTTAGATTCACTATACTACTAGTAAACAAATTCATATTTAGTCACACATGTCACAACTAAATAATACTATATGAGGATCTTATTAGAATACACAATTCAATAACCAATAATAAGAAAAAAAAAACACATGCAAATCATTTCTTGAGGCAATATAATATTAGTGAAATAAGGTCGAGCATTATCTAGGTAAAGGCAATAGCTAGTCAACAGATCTTCGTTTGCCTTGCTCTAAAGCTTGAGAGAACTGCACGAGATTTTCATCTCACGTTATGCAGAGCCTCAAGCATCGCTCTCTCAAAGACTTGAGTTTTTATTTATACAAATAAAAAATTTAGGGTTTACTCAGGCTTTTTTATACCTGGGACATTTACATTGTTGAGAAATGTTTCAATCTATGAATATGCCCGTTTACCGTGTGAGTTCTTTGCCTCTTTATGTGGCCTCCAAACAAATTTGGACTCGGTTCATTTTGTATGGAGTAATTAGTAGTTTTGCCAAAATGTTTTGGACCATTAGCTACTAAGGCGAGCTATCGCATTGAGTGAAATAGGTTGAATTTGGTTTTAATGTACTCTTTATTTTTTTTTTTGGTTTAAATTATATGTTTCTTTTATCTCAAAGAAACGGATAATAATTTTTAATAATTTATCAACAAAAAGAAGTACTAATATTTATGATGTGGTAATAGTTAACAAATAGCATTAATCATTCATATGGACACTATTTATGCATAAACTAGGGTTGGCGTATGATACAAGTGTATAATATATGACTGTAAACATTATGGGGGTTTAGCTGTAATAGGCAGTAACAGTGACAGGCTGGTCATCCTGTCGGTGACCAAGTGGTGAAAGCGATCTGATGAAGGTAATACCACAAATCTACGCGTGGTATCGTGACACGTCATCAGTTGGACATGAGCACGTGTTGATTGCAGTTTGTGGGTCCCTCCACATCATCTTCTTCAATCAAACGCTTCCGAAATCTCAATGTTCAGTGCCTATTTATTCAAAATTGGACGAGAAGCCCATCGAGTGTAGGCCCCACATGGGGGGAAAATTATAGTATATGTGGGCCCTGTTATTATCTAGTGACGATGGATGGTGACAGACTGACAGTCATATCAGCCAAATCTAAAAGGGAATTTCTCAAGTGACGGAGTGAACTTATTGTTGGATTCTTACTTTCAGTAAAAAGAACCTTACTCGCTTTTTTTTTCTGACACGTAGCGTTGAACGTTTATTCACAAAGTTGTCGAGCGTGTGGGTGGACACGTGTCATTCACCCAGACGCGGGTATCTTTTTTTGGTACACGAAGAGAGAGTCAAATAACTATAAAAACTGATCACCCGTTCCGTTTTGAGAAGTTTTATGTGACAAATATATACATATATATTATCATAATTTTAAAAATATTGTTAGCTTGGATAACTCATGAAAATTTTAAATTTTTAGACAATTATAATTAAGTTTATTAAAATTTATAATTTTTTTTTTTTAAAATACATTTATATCTTAATTATTTATTAACTTATTATTAGTTGACAGTTACCAATAAAAACTTATGAACCTATTATGAAACAATGCCTAATATCAAACGACCCTAATGTAAACATACAAATTATTTTAATTATTTATCAAATACCACTTAAATGCACACATGTATAAACTAGTTGATTCAATTTAAGACATTAAGGAGTAACATTTGACTTGAAAAAATATAAGACAATTTACAATTATCTTGAGCAAAAGTCGTGAAACTTATAAGCCATAAAAGAGGGTTTTATTACTATTAGCCCAAATTTTCTAGATGAGCAACATTGAAGAGTCAATGAAACTTGGGTTCCCTTCGATATATAAACTTTTATAGTTTTGATTTTCTAAATTTATGTATTTATGCATATTTTATTCATATAATATGTTAAAGATGTCCATTTAAAGAATAATTAAGTACATAGAGAATAGTTTTCTAAAAAAAATTACTACAATATTTTCAAGATTTTTTAATTTCATTAACATTTTCACTATTTTTATTTATTATTACCAACTTGTATGTTTTTATGAATTAAATACATAAAATGTGCTTCTGTACCTAATGAAACCTTGTTTTACTTTTTATGTGACATTGGACGTAATCATTGTATTTGTGTTAGTTATATAATCTAGGTTTAATAATTTTTCATGAAATTTGATGGGGTTAACAGCTTCACAAACCTTGTGGTTCATGATGCAATATCAAAGAACAGATATAGCGATTCTTAAATAAGAGAAACCTCCAGGGAAGAAAGACAATGGTTACTTATAACTAGGAAATTTTATGTTGTTATGTAGATAAAGAAGTGATAGTTATTGAGGCAATCAACTTCTAAATTCATCTTTATGCATTGTAGCCATTAGAACGGTTAGTACTGTAACATCCCGAGCCCAAAAATTAGGCTCGGAATGATGTGATTTATTTTTTTAAAATAATGATAAAAAGTGTAGGGTTTAATTTTAATTATTTTTTTTTAAATATATGTATTTTGGACGAAACTAAAAATAATTTTAGAAAGCAGAGCAAAACTGTAAATAAATGGGGGGATATTTGAAAGAAAAGTTTAAAAACAGGAGTTAAATCATAAAAAGAGAAAGTACGGGCCACGTAAGACGGTGATGTCAGCAGCACGGTGAGTCAGGATGCACCGCGTGGCAGACACACAAACAGGGGCTCCACAAGAGCGCCACGCGGGCGATTGAATGACCCATGTCCACTCTCACGCGCATGAATGGTTTAGATTGATTTCTTAGATAAGCGCGATCGAACGATCTGCACGTCTTCAATCAAACGATGCATATTTGTTTTCCATATAAGCGAGATCGGATGGCTAAGGATGATCCACGCAGGCTCGGATGGACAACCATGTAGAGGGGAGGGGGTATTTATACATCATTTTGGACGACCCCCAAAACTCTAACTAAAGGACGTTGGCACCACCGCACTAGAAACCAAAAACACACTAGTGAGCACGTATTTTTGTCTCATTCTTCTCGTTTCTCTGCCCTTTAGTTGCTTAACACATTTTCGATACAGGTTGGCCAAGAAAAACCAGGAAGTGCGAGACAGGGATGGCGAAGCTTGGGCGAGCCGCTGCATCAGAGGATCGAGACAGCCGATAAGCATATGTTTTTCCCCTTTTTTCACCTAGAAACACCTCCTAACTATGATTTAAACAGATTTTCACCAAAAACTGGCCAAAAATAACCTGACTGAGAGGAAGGGCTGCTCAGAAAAAGAAGACTAGGCGGCAGAGCACAGCGACGCCGCTAGACTGGAACCCCAACCTGACCCCGGGTGAGATTTTTTATCCTTTTTCGCTGTTCTTCGTGCATTTTTATACCATTTGACGTACATTTTAATCTTATCAGGAAAATCCAAAAACTCAAAAAATCAAGAACCATAAAAAAATACAGTGAAAATGACAGTGTTCTGGACACCGACCCAGGGTAAGAATCTCTCACCCATTTTTTCTGTTACGATTAAATTGAAACTAAATTAATAATAAACGAAAAATTATAAATAGTTGGCGACCCCTTGATTAATTAAATATAGGTTGCCGATGGAGGCAGTAACTGGTCAGTCTATGTTTGTCACTAGCTTATTCGTGTTGTCTATTCATTATTTTTATTCTTATTTTATCGTATTTACTTATTTTGACTTCATTTCATTTTGTTATGATTTATTTTATTTTTAATCTATTCAGTTGACCTAACCTGTTTCTATCTTTCTTTCATTATATTAGTTTAACATGAACATTTTAATTATACTTCTTAAATCTTTAGATTTTAGTTCATTTCACTTCATTATCACATTCTGCTCCACCTTAATTGATCGTTTCATTTTACTATTCGTATTATCGCAACATATGATGTCCCTATTCTATCATGATATTATAGTCCATCTTTACTTATAGTTTTATCTCTTAATAAGTATTGAACCATGGATTTCATTTTCTTGTATTTGCGAGATATGAGTCTTACACGTTATTGATGGCTAAATAATGATGTAAACTATGTATGTGTAAATCAGCGTTATTAAATTAAAGGGTTTACCGTGTGTCCTGAGAAATGGTATACAGACCTAGTACATAGGGTGAACCCAACCGTGGACGTTACCCTCAGCTGTACAGGACTGAAAAGTCCCATATCGGGGTAAGGTTGAAACTTTATAAGTGTCACTCATACCGGATAGGGTATTGAGCCAGTTTCTAGTTATGGCACCCAGTACCAGAAGGGGTATGAGAACGGCCTTTTGATTACAAAGAAAGTATTTGTATCTATGTGTAGCGATGGTCCCTATGGACCCTCAATGGCATCGGTAGGAAAAGATAAAATAATAGAGTAGTGATAGACATGGTAAGGATTCGATTTTAGAAAAATAACAAAAAGTAAAATGTTATACGTCTTTTGGTATGTATACTGTTAGATTGTTATTCTGATTTTTATCTTAATGTATGGTATTTGAGAAGTTACAAGTTAGTTGAGAAAATACTAATGTTTTAAGTGAAATAAATGATGAATGCACTAGCATTTCGAGTTTTATTAAGAATGGGCTCCATTGGTTGTTTTATATATTCTACAACTCTTTGATTTTTCGTATTAGTAGAAAGGTGTTAATATTCTTACTAAACTAGTGTAGCTCACTCATTTCTTATTACCATTTCAGATCAGGACGAACAAGACCCAGATCCTAAACAGCAAAAGATCAATTAAAGAATTCTCTTCCACTTCGCCAGTTTCGAGTAGAGGGTAATCATAATTATTTTCCTTCTATGTTTTTTTTCGTTGAAGTTTCAAAAGTATTCTCATAACTTTATTAGGTATTTTTAATAACATGTAAGGAATGTAACCTCAAAATATTAATTGCTTCCGCTAAAAATAAATAAACTTCAGTATTGTCGTATTATATTTACTGAGTTATACGCTCGAAATCTCTGATATGAGTTTGGACTTTTACAAGTACACCAATATCTTAATGAAAAATCCTACAACTGAGATATTTATCTTTTTTCAAATCCCAGACTTATGGATCATTTAAAGCAATGAGTTGCTATGTTACATGAAAGAAAATAAATTTGAAAAATCTTAGCCATTAATTTTTCTTTTCATTAAGGAAGAAAATTGGCTAGGAAAATATTTATTCATTGATAAAAATATAATTTAAAGAATCAAGTTTAAATCTTTAAAACCTATGTAAGAGACAAGAGTATTTTGGTTATTTAGCTCACATTGGCATAGCTAATAGAGATATTGGTTACCTTATATGAATAATTAATTAAGATAAAGGTCATGTTAAGTCTTAATATTTATCCTAAACTCTGGGTGTGAAGTCCATTGATTAAAATACCTATATTAGTTTGACTAGTACTTAGTATTTTAATTTGACATAGACTCTAGAGTTTGGAAACTTGATCTCAGTCTCATTTATACCCTCTATGAGAGTTTTTACAAAAGAAGGAAAACAAAATAAAGGTAAGTATAAAGGAGAAATATATCTTGGTTACAATTTATTTAAGACATGAAATTAGTTTTAGGAAAACTCCCCGAATCGATTAAACTCTTGCTTCTTTCTTACTTATTCTAATATCTTCTAATATAGTCTAAACTCTTCAACGAATATCTACAATAGAGCATAGACTCTCACATGCTAGTATGCTTGGTTATTATAGGATTACTCACTCAAAGCTTCAAAAAAAAGAATTCTGAAACTAATTTTAGAGTCTAACAACTATGTATGTGAAACTGAAGAGATTTTAATTTTAGATTTTTTTTCTCAAGCAAAATCAATAAAATAAAGATTTTCTTAGAGGTGAGTGTTCACTCAAGAGGGTAAAGAGAATAGTAAAATAGTTCCTCTCTAATTCGGTGACCTAACTCATGAATTAGGATGAAGAAAAGGTAAAGAAAATTTTTGTCTTCTCTTAGTGCTTTTTCCTCCTAGGTTTTACACCAAGAACACAAGGTATGTAAATATAAAATTTTTGATGTCTACAAAAAAATGAAGCCAAAATAGTTTGACTTGTTTAAGTTTTAATTAAATATTAGAACCTACCCTAGCTTAGATGAAAACAAATCATATGTGATCCATTTTTTTAAAAAAAAAATTAATTAAATGAAAATTTAAATTTTGCATCTAATCTAAAAAGATGCACAAACTTACAAACTAAAAAATCCGTCAAATTCCTTCCATATATAAGAGTTAAAGCATATATTTTTTCCACATACCATGTAAATGATGATAGATGAGCTAAAGGTTGACAATAAAGCAAAAATCAATGGCTAGATCAAATAGTGGAAACCTTATATGGGAACTAGAAGACTAAAGATGAGAATCGATGATGGAAATGTAAATGAAAAAGTATATAATGGAAATAGATGCACAAAAAGTTCGTAGAATGGAATTTATAGAAGATTAAATTGCCCAAAATAATATAAAGCAATTGAGAACTTATCTCTTCACCTTAAAAAGTTTTAAAATAGGGTAATCCTCTTCATGGGGGGGGGGGGAAGAATTTATC
>NW_019014620.1:522894-538303 GCF_000150535.2 Carica papaya | reverse complement strand
AAATAAATTTAATGATAGTACATTAAATATAGAAATGACTCTAATAACAAATAATTTAAATATATAATATAATTTTCTAATCATACTCAACTCTAAACTATAAAAATGAGATTAATCATTAAATCTGATAAAAATCTACTATCTACTCTCAACATAAGTGATGTTCTATTTTGATATTACTTTAAATTTATCTAACTAACTTATTTCGTATTTTTAAAGATATAATGTTTGAAAATTGAAACATGTTAAAAACTTGATGTACATATATATTTTTATAACTCAACCATTTGTGTGTATATATATATTTATATATATTTTACAAGAGGTTAGAGTTGCTAATTATTTGTATTTATACACACCACCTCCTGTATATATAGCTCAAGCAGTATAGAAAAGATTTTTCATAGCCATAACAAAATTTTGAAACCAAAAAAAGAAAGTTCGTATATGTTGACGAGGGTAGCCAGACAACAAACCATAAATAACTATTATCTCTATTTTCCACGTCACCCAAGAAAGAGCACCTGAATGTGATATTACTTTAATACCCTTGGAAGACCCTGACATTTTCTAAAAAAACCAGGGGCAGGCAGATCTGTACATGGATACAAGACTACTAGATCCACTGTTAGATGCGGTAGTAGGAGAATACCATGATTAATTCAATTTCATTTACCTCTTTCTGCTTAACTCAGCGAATCTTAACCGTTCCAATAAATCAACGGCCAAGATCCATTGAGACTTCTTGCAGTACGACACTGCCAAAATATGACCATACATTTTCACCATTGAGACTTTTTCACTGACAGGACCAGAGCGCGTGCATATACGCTCAAGTACATTGTCCTAGCTTTTGACGTTGTGTATAGGTTGGAAAGGAAATGACGATTGGCACGTGGCGTATACGTCCCTCTAGAGAGAGTGAACTATGTAAGTTTATTTATTATTATTATTATTATTATTTTATCTTATGAGAAGGCCAATAATTTTGGAGTTTTCAGGTTTAAGAATTTTCTTTTCTTTTTTCTTTTTTCTAATAATGGAAATTAAAATTAGCATTTCTTGTTCAGCTCTTGGGATATTTTTCTTTGAGAATTTTCAGTATTACTAAAGCCATAGCTTCATTCTCTTTGGTATGTTTTTAGTATTGATATATCTTTGAACTCTTTTTTATGTATTAATATAGTAAACTTGTGTTTTGTTATATATATCTTTTTTTACGAAAAAAAAATCTAAATCTTCATTATAAATCTTTGAATTTTGCAAGAAAACGAAAGATATTTTCTTTTTATTGAAAAGTGTTTTGAAGAAAGATTTGTAAGGCGTGAGCTTGGTATCGAGATCAACAAGCATTGTGAAAATTAAAGCTTAACGTGTTGAGAAAAAAATAGTTGTATTTAGAGGAACACATTTGAGAGATAAAGTTAGGTACCTTGAGAAAAATAAACGGTTGTAATCGAGTTTTTTATTAGTGAAAGTTTCAAATGATCAACTTGAGAAGATGATATAACACAAGTTGTGCAACATCCTAGATACCTGGTGGGGTAAAAAAGAGTGTGATAACAAAAACTTATACAAGTGTAAGTATATATATATATATACTTATATAGCAAAAAAAAATAGAAATCTCTTACAATAAAATCAAATGTTCATTTACACCTAAGGCCAAAAGTTGGCTATCAAAATACGAATATACAAAAGTAAGAGTCATTATAATAATTACAAACAAGTGTCATTAGAATGTAGACAAAATATTGCACTTGTAAATATCTTAAGGATCCAAGAAGGGATCCAAACAAGGTTAAAGGGCAACTCAGCGAGCGAATCATCACTTCCATCATATGAGAGAGGCATGGATTGGTGTGAGTTCTATAAACTCAGTAAAAAAAATTATATAAACTACACAACTAAGGTTTAAAAAATGATTAACTTTCATAATAAAACGTCATTTTTTTAACTAAACAACTTACCTCAGAAATCTCTATAGGACGAGTTCAATTTAAATATGTAGAAGAGATCGTTATTTCTTTATAAAAACATATGAACATCATCGATATATTAAATAACAAAGGCATAAAAAATATAAAGTCATTCATAAATCAAACAATTCAGTATAAACTAGTTGAACAAACCAAGAACACAATAAGATCAAGATAAATTAAAAGAATCATCATACAAAATTGTCATACTGTATCAACAACTATTCTAGTCAATATTTGTATTTTATTTAACTCTTCTACTGAAATCTGCACAAAATCATTCTAACATATATCCAATGAGGGCAAAGGAGATTCTTAACTACTATTGTGAATGACTAATTAATTCTATTTCCATATTGGGTCGGTTCCATTTTTACGTTGGGTATAATTTATGACCACAATCATACGTTGCCACTGTGGCTCGACATATCATATCGTATATCTACTCTCTTCAACGGAAATGCCAATTATTTATATGGAGCGGTTCACCAACATTTCATATTTAGAATAAGGAGAGACAGAAACTCCTCAAAAGTAATAATTAAATGTGTTTTTATTCTTTTCTCTTTTATATTCGACGTTCAATCATAACTTTTATACTTAGAATTCAGTGAGGATCTAAGTACATGTTCGGCCCAATGCTCATTTACCCGGACTTGACTTTCGGGTCATCCTCTTAAGTCAAGGCTCACTAGTATAACCATCTTTGACATTATCAATATAAAGCGAATGACCAAACCCGCATGCATTTTTCAATCATCATGTTTTTATGCATCATAGTCATTATTTCCATAATTCATATTCAAATGAGCAATAATCAATCACTATAAAGATTTATGCATCAAAATCATCATACTCAATAATTCTGTATTTTTCTATCTAAAAAAACAATCGTCAATCATAATAGAATTCATGCATCATAAATCATTTAAATTATTCTTTCTAAAAAACACACTTAGGAATATAAAAAAAAAACTAAAAGAATTCCTTATCAAAACCGAAGTCATATTAGTCTCTAGAAAAGGAATGAAGGATTTTTAGTTCTAGTTGTATAACTTCTTAAACTTCTACTTTCTTATCTTTGTTCTTGCCTCTTTTTCTCACTAAAATTCTCTCTCTCTCTCTCTCTCTAAAGTCCCTAGAATGAGAAAGGGAAAATGGTGAGAAAAATATGAAGAGAGATGGGTCTTTAAATAGCCATGGATGGGTGACACGCGACACTTATCTAGATGGGACACGTGGTGGGTAAGTGCCCTAAAAGTTGTTGCAGCATGGGGTGGTGTACCCACAAAAGTGGTAAGACTGCGGACGAGATAACTTGTCACGTCTGCACACGGGAAGGCATGTTCACGTGGCAGGAAGGCATGTCTGCACGGCTGCTAGCACACATGGCCTGCGTGGGCTGCACGCGCACAAGCAAACATGTCGTGCATTGTGCACGCATAGAGCATGCGTAGGCACTTGCGTGCATGTCTACGTGCACAGTGCGCGGACATGCCTGCACGGTGTCACGCAGGGGCTGACACACAGGGCCACACGGATGTGACCGCAGGCCCTCATCTAGCAGGTTTTTCGTGGATTTTTCCCCTTTTTTTATTTTTTTCTTATTTTTTCTGAAAATATACATAAAATAATTTAAAAATAATTTAAGAACAATTTTAAAATAATTAATAAAGATAAAAATAAAATAAAATAAAATTTAAAATAAAATTTAAAATAAAATACTGATATAATTTAAATGACCATGATGGTCCAACGTAATAGAGTTTGACACTACAATTAAGTGTAAAGGTTTAGGTGTTACAGGTTGGGTTTAAACTTCTATAAATTGAGTTTTTATTTGCAACTTACAAAATAGAAATAACCTTAATCTTAGTCTCTCTAGGGTACCTATGCTCTGATATATATATTTTTATCTTGAGAAACTTATCAAAATCTTTTAAATTAGCATCCAATAGTATAAGCAATTACGTCGATAAACAATTCAAACTCTTATTAGTTTATTCTTCTCGAATCAAAATTGTAATTATTTCAATGTAATATACTTGATCATGATTTTCTTAAAAACTTTGTTATTCTTAAATAACATATAGACAATGAGTATTTCAGCTATACTTTAGATGTGACTGGTGAAACATGTGCATTAAAATTAAAGTCATGGATCCTTTAATTTTTTTTTTATAAAAAAGCATATACATACAACAAGAGTTATGATAATCACAAGTGCACTTAGTTTATATTTTTTAAGGTATTTTCAGAAGTTCCTCTAGCCAACTCATTATTTGATTGCTCAAGTGAATTTCCTGCTCCATTTTAGCCTATATTCCTTGAATATCTCTATGTTAGTATATAACTCCATTAACTCCATCATCAAACGAAAAACATTGTAATTATGCCACTATTTTACGATAGTGTATTAACACGAAGAAAATTGCAAGACAAAGTAAGAACATGTTAATCAAGGGTAATATGGAAAAAACTTTGTAGTTTAGGTGACCAAAAAACCTTTCCCCAAGATTTTTTTGAGATTTTATAAATAGTTAAAATTTTGTCATTTGTAGAAGTGGCATTGAGCGCATGAATTATTAACCCAAAAAAAAAAAAAAACATTTTATTTAATTATTTTTCACAATCTTCTTAATATGGAGAGACATAATTTTAAATTGTTTAAAATAACAATTATATTTAGAGTAAATTATCAAATTGATATATGAAGTTTGACACTTTTTACAGCTTGATTATTAATTTATTTTTTATTATAATATACTCCACAACGTTTTTATTTGTTTAAAAACTTTAATTTTTATTTATTTTTTAAAAAATATTAAATTAATTATAAAATATTTGGATACTTTAAGAAAAAAAAAATAGTTCATTCAAAATTTTAAAGTAATTAAAAATTAATTTTCCTTACAAAAGCTCATTTTGTGTAAATATGAGTGGTTATTTATTTATTTATTGATTGCTATGAAATTTAACAAATTATTTTTTAAAAACTTTCAGATATAATTTAATTATTTTATTTTTTTCTTATAAAAGATAGACAAAGACTGAAGTTTTGAAATAGATATAAAAAATTATAATTAAAAAAAAAATTAGAGTTGAAAATATATATTAACATTTTGACACACGGTTAGTATTAAACGAAATAAGAAGAGAACAATGTCCATTATAATGTTACATTAAGCTCACGTAAATATAAAACTTCCATAATTAAGGCATGATTACCTGATTATAATTTTTAATTAAAAAAAAAAAAAAACACTAAAGCAAAGAATTAAATCCAATGCATCTCAAAATTCTGAAATGATTTGAAGTCCAGAAGAAAGTGGGTAAAAAGATAATCTCAGCATTAAAAAAACAAAAAGAAAAAGAGAGAAGCTGAAATTTAAAATATTTGTTTCTTAAAAAAAAAAAAAGAAGAAGCAGAAAGTAATTAAAAATAATTGGAGGAGAATTAAGAGGGTGATTAAAGTGTGTTAGCTTAATAATTAAATCCCAAAACTTGTGAGATGCAAAGATGGTCAAACAATAATTAATATTTAGAAATGAATTAATTGAAGTTTATCTCCAGTTGTTAAGAGACAAAAGCAGTCAAAAAGCAAATTGCATATCCAGTTTGTTTTAAATAATTAAGAACTAAAACACTAAGGAAGGAGCAACTCATTTTTAATTAAACAAACAAACACACAATTAATTAATGCTAAACACATGAGGTGGGTTGATAATATTATATTGTTTTGCGTGATAATATAATATTTTTAAGGATAAAATGCTTCTCAAATTAAAAGAAAGTTATTATTATTATTTTTCCTTAATCGTTTCATTTGAATTTGTGTATTCAAATAAACTTAAAAATTATCTTAGGATAATAACACAAAATAAGTTTTGGGAAACAAATACTAGGCATGAACTTATGCTCCCTCTCGAGTTGGAATGCCAAGTTTATTATTAATCCCCAAACTTTTATAAACAAATGAAATTGAGACCAAACAATATTATAATTGTTGCTCAACTACAAATTTCTTGGTCAAATTTTGAAATATATTCTTGAACCTTAAAAATATATGCATAATTCATCATTAAGCCCCCTTAAATTTAATGAAATATTTGGCGATTGAAAGATTTTTTGTTGCACCCTACACAATATTTCGCTTTAGCTCATGTGTTATTAGTGCATTATCTTGTGAGAATTATTCTTACAAGTCCAACAACATGTCACTAGCATTGTTGAAGAAGATACTGTTAATATATATATCTAATATAAAGAGTTGAATATAAAGTATATCACCATAATATTTTATTTTATCAATGTAAGAAAAAAAATATATATATTAGTTGGTTTGATTCGTGTGTCATCAATAAAAATAATTTTTAAAAAATATTATTGTTTTATATAAGATAAGATAGACTGTACTATTAAAAAAAAATAGTAAATAAATATATTATTATTGAATTCTTTCACTATGATATAATGCAAAATTATAATAAAATTTTGTTATATGTTTCATTCATGAATGTATGTATTTACACCAAAAGTACATATATTATGTTAAGAAGATAAAAGACTAGAAGAGTATTAATTTTTTCAAGTTTGGAAAGTGAGAAATATAAGTTTTAAGTTCAAAGGTGAAGAGAGAGAGAGAGAGAGAGAGAGGGAGTATAAATAAATGCCAAAAGAAATATATATATATATATATTTTGATTAATCCTCGTGAACAAAAAGATTCATTTAATTAAGAGATGGAATCTCTCATTATCATTAATTGACAGTGATAGATCAATTGGCTATCACACGTACGCTCAAAAAGCTATGAGAGACAAAACAAGAAATTACTATTTTATTTTATATTATTATTATTATTATTTTTTACTTCTTCCTCAATTAATTTCAGTCTACTTTTATAATAAAATTCACTTTTTAATAATAACAATATTAATAATTATTATTATTATACAATAGAGAGAGAGAGAGAGAGATAGAGAGAGAAAGATAGAGTCACATGGCGTGTGACCAACAGCTGTGTCCCCCTCTTCCTTTTCATAAATACCCTTCTTACCTTCCTTACTCTGTCTTTTCACTCTCTCCCCTTGCTCATGGCACTACCCAAACCCTAATCACTCCAGAGATGACACCTCCCACTCCCTTCTCCCTCTTCTTCCTCTTCTTCTTCTCCATCTTTCTCTCTCTTTCTGCAACTAAAGACTCTGAAACCCACCTTCTTATCTCCTTCAAGGCTTCTCTCCCTAACCCATCTGTACTTCCCGACTGGCTCCCCGATCACGACCACTGTACCTTCTACGGCGTCACTTGCCGCCAAAACACAGTTTCTTCAATCCATCTCTCTTCCATTCTCCTCAGCGTAGATTTTCGCTCTGTTGCTTCCACTCTCCTCACGCTTCAGCACTTGGATACTCTCTCCTTGCCTTCCGCCAATCTTTCCGGCACCATTTATTTTCCTTCTGGATCCAACTGTGGCTCGCTATTGACTACCTTAGATCTCTCATTCAACTCCCTTTCTGGTCCTTTATCATCTCTTTCTTCTCTTGCTTCCTGCTCAAACCTCCGCTCTCTCAATCTTTCAAATAATCTTCTTCTTTCTTCTGCCAGAGATTCAGGTGCTTTAACACTCCCTCGGTTGCAGCTTCTCGACCTTTCCCACAATAAGATTTCCGGCACCGGAGTTGTTTCTTCGGTTCTTGACGTCGGTTGCGCTGACCTCAGGCACTTGAACTTGAAGGGAAACAGAATCACCGGAGAAGTTAATGTCTCTAATTGCTCTGTTCTTGAGTATTTGGATCTCTCCTCAAATAATTTCTCTGTGCCTATTCCCTCATTCGGCGACTGCTTAGTTCTTGAATATCTCGATATCTCCGCCAACAAGTTCTCTGGCGAGGTTACTCGTGCCATTTCTTCTTGTTCGCAGCTGACTTTCTTGAATCTCTCTAGCAACCAGTTCACAGGTCCGTTTCCGACGCTACCGGCCAATAACTTGCAGTTTGTCTCTCTGGCATACAATGATTTCCAGGGCGAGATTCCTCCGTCTCTGGCGGACGCCTGTTCGAGTTTGACGGAGCTCGATATTTCCAACAATAAACTCTCTGGTACGATTCCCAGTAGCTTCCGTTCTTGCTCTTCGTTGGAGTCTCTTGATATTTCTGTTAACAGCTTCTCTGGAGAACTGCCGGTTGAAACTCTGCTGGAAATGAGTAACTTGAAGGAGCTTGTTTTGTCGTTTAACGAATTTACTGGTGCCTTGCCTGATTCTTTCTCGACTCTTTCCGGTTTGGAGATCTTAGATCTGAGTTCCAATAATCTGTCCGGCTCAATCCCTCCGGGTTTGTGCCAAAATCCTAGGAGTAGCTTGAAGGAGCTCCATCTTCAAGACAATCAGTTAATAGGGTCGATTCCTGCTAGTTTAAGTAACTGTTCTCAGCTTGTTTCACTTCATTTAAGCTTTAATTACCTGACGGGAACAATTCCTTCGAGCCTGGGGGCTCTTTCCAAACTCCGGGATTTGAAGCTCTGGTTGAATCAGCTCCACGGCGAGATCCCACAGGAGCTGTTGCACCTTCAAGCACTTGAGACCTTGATTCTAGATTTCAACGAGTTGTCGGGGGCGATACCTTCTGGTCTGAGCAACTGCACCAATCTCAACTGGATCTCATTATCCAACAATCGGTTGACCGGCGAGATTCCTGCCTGGATTGGCCGCCTCTCCAATCTTGCCATTCTCAAGCTCAGTAACAACTCTTTCTATGGTAGAATCCCGCCGGAGCTTGGAGATTGCCGCAGCTTGATATGGCTGGATCTCAATACTAATTTGTTGAATGGGACCATACCTCCTGCACTCTTCAAGCAATCTGGAAAAATTGCTGCCAATTTTATTGCGGGAAAGAAGTACGCTTACATCAAGAACGATGGCAGTAGAGCCTGCCACGGAGCTGGAAATTTGCTCGAGTTTGCAGGGATTAGGGAAGAACAGCTGAACAGAATTTCAGCATGGAACCCCTGCAACTTCACTCGGGTGTATAGAGGCCTCACACAGCCCACATTTAACAATAATGGGTCGATGATATTTCTTGATAT
The DNA here is from genome assembly GCF_000150535.2 of Carica papaya. Next base: position 529,234 of record NW_019014620.1, on the reverse strand, counting down.
TTCTTACAATTTATTATCAGGGAGTATACCCAAGGAGGTCGGGACAATGTCTGATCTCTTTATTTTGAACTTGGGTCATAACAATATCTCTGGAGCCATTCCGCAAGAGCTTGGAGGCTTGACGGGTCTAAACATACTGGATCTCTCCTACAATAGTCTTGAAGGGACGATCCCAAATTCTATGACAGCCCTAACCATGCTTATGGAGATTGATCTGTCAAACAACTATCTCACCGGGATGATTCCTGAAATGGGTCAGCTTGAAACCTTTCCTCCTTACAAGTTCATGAACAATTCTGGTCTTTGCGGTTATCCTCTCTCTCCTTGTGGAGGTAGTTCAGGGACAAATGCAAATTCTCAGCATCAGAAATCTCACCGGAGACAGGCATCTCTTGTTGGAAGTGTGGCAATGGGGCTGCTTTTCTCCCTCTTCTGCATCTTTGGTTTGATCGTAGCTGCGGTGGAAATGAAGAAGAGGAGGAAGAAGAAGGAGTCAACTCTTGATGTTTATATGGATAGTCGTTCTCATTCGGGCACTGCTAACACAAGCTGGAAGCTAACTGGTGCAAGAGAAGCCTTGAGCATCAACCTTGCTACGTTTGAGAAACCTCTTAGAAAGCTTACTTTTGCAGATCTTCTTGAAGCTACCAATGGGTTCCACAATGATAGCCTTATTGGCTCTGGGGGTTTTGGTGATGTATATAAAGCTCAGCTCAAGGATGGGAGTGTTGTAGCTATCAAGAAACTAATACACATCAGCGGACAGGGTGATCGGGAGTTCACAGCTGAGATGGAAACGATTGGAAAAATCAAACACCGAAACCTTGTGCCCCTTCTTGGGTATTGTAAAGTGGGAGAGGAGCGGCTGCTGGTCTATGAATATATGAGATATGGAAGTTTAGAAGATGTTCTACATGACCAGAAGAAAGCTGGAATAAAACTGAACTGGTCTGTGAGGAGGAAGATTGCCATTGGTGCTGCTAGGGGATTGGCTTTTCTTCATCACAATTGCATCCCACATATCATTCACAGGGACATGAAATCAAGCAATGTGTTGCTTGATGAAAACTTGGAGGCTAGAGTATCGGATTTTGGAATGGCAAGACTAATGAGTGCAATGGATACGCACTTGAGTGTAAGTACGTTGGCAGGGACTCCAGGTTATGTACCACCAGAATACTACCAGAGCTTTAGATGTTCCACCAAAGGCGATGTTTACAGCTATGGTGTTGTTTTACTTGAGCTTCTAACAGGGAAAAGACCAACAGATTCCGCCGATTTCGGGGACAATAATCTTGTCGGGTGGGTGAAGCAGCATGCAAAGCTAAAAATCAGCGATGTTTTTGATCCTGAGCTCATGAAGGAAGATCCTAGCCTTGAGATTGAGCTTTTGCAACACTTAAAAGTAGCTTGTGCATGCCTTGATGATAGGCCTTGGAGACGACCAACAATGATTCAAGTGATGGCAATGTTCAAGGAAATCCAAGCTGGATCAGGACTCGACTCACAATCCACCATTGCCACAGAAGATGGAGGATTCGGAGGGGTAGAAATGGTAGAGATGACCATAAAAGAAGTCCCTGAACTAAGCAAGCAGTAGGCGGGCTTAAAAAATTTTCAGCAGAGGAGAATTCTTTAAAGAAGAAGATGGTGATGATTCAAAATTTTCTGTCTTCTTTAGCACTCCATACACACTGCCTCTTTTGTATCTCTGCCATTTAATGTATCTATCTTGTTATTTATACATAAGAAAAAGGTTGTTTGAAGGTGTTATAATGTGTAAATATACAGTTGGATATCAGCAGTTGTAATGTCATGGTTTTTAATTTGCTCATCCAAGTTTTGGGAGATTAATTTGAATATGTGATGGTGATCAATTTGGAGGCAGGTTGATTTGGTTCTATTTTGGCAAAAGTATATATATGGTGTTTGTCTGTGTCTGTATGCCAGGAGGAGTAGCCAACACTTAATACTGGTTTTTCAGATGAGAATCAAAATCAACACCTACTGATTTCTGTTTCCTCTGGTGTCCTTATATATATATATATATATATGTACTATTCTTATATATAAACCTCCCCAATTGTTTGTTTCTCCATATAATTCTCCTATTTTCTAATTATTAGGTCTATAAACTTTCAACTTTATTTTAAATATTATTGAAAATTTTAAACATCTTAAACTCATATTTACAGATTCTGGAAATTCATTTTTACTTGGAGAAAGTTGATTTAATAGTCTAATTTATGGTGGTACTGCAAAAACTAGAACAATTGATTTTGTAGGTTACAGTCAATCAACATGTAGATTGGACCATTTTCTCTTACCATGGTGCTTCAAAACTTCTCCTATTTGTCTCCACTAAATAAATAAACAATATATGTGTGTGTATATATATATATATGTATATATGTATATATACCCAAAAGCTGGACCATCCACTCTTATACACCCAATCACGTAGTTTGTAAGGGGACACACAATTGTATGCATGTCATGCTCATTTATAGTCTAATTTTTTTGTTTTGTTTTTGTTTTTCAAATCAATCTTATTTATTAAAATGTTATTTTCAATTTTTATGTAAAATAAAACTACATATGAATTTTATAAATGTTATCTCTATCATTATGTTGTATTAAAAAAAAAAAATTAATAAATAAGAAATTTGTCTGATGGGGAACGTGCAGCGCACGTGTTTGTCGATAGATTAGAGGTACATGTACAATTTTCTTTTTAGTAAGAAAGTGCGTGCATGCTTTCCTTTCCTTTCATAATAATTTTAATTAATTAATTAATTAATTAATTAATGTGGGACATCATCAACATCTTGGTGGTCATAATTTTTGACTTGTAGCGGGAATGCACATGCAACTTCATCTTGTGATAATAATTTATGATCATTATATAATTAGAATCTTTTGCTTCACATCACTTAAAAAAACCTGGTTAATTAATTAATTAATTAATTAAATTGGGTAAATTACACAGGACAACATATATTCATGTAATTTTGGACTTTTAAAATTGGATTGTATAAATATATATTTATATGGGTAAGAAGCTAATTGAGGTGACGAATGAATGAAGCCTTTTTTTTTTTTTTTTTTTTTTCTTATATAAAGTTTGTCACTTTTTGCCAGAAATAGGGTGAAAGTTTTACATTTGGCTGCGTCAAAAGCAGCTTTATTTTTCATATTTTTTTCTTAATTTTTTTTAAAACTTTCCTTTAATGATAACAAGCAAAAGATAGTTAGAATCATCTAAAATTTTTGAAAATTAAAAAATTGGGAAAAAGCAAGGATAATTGTGGGAAAATCTTCGGATATGTTTAGGTGTTATATCTAGCATGATATGACATGATATAATATCCCTAAAATTATAATGTGAAAAATAATTAATAAGCTAGTTAAAGTTATTAAAGCTATTATGTAGTAAAATATTATCATTTATTATGACTAAATTAAATTTTTATCCCCACTATGCATACATTATATAATTAATTATATTGATTTTTTTTATTTATATAAAATATTTATAATTGTCAAACATAAGTAGAAAATATTAATCATCATGATATATTAAAAAGTCTTCTAAAGCTACCTAACAATTTATTGACTATAAAATATTTATATTTACTTGACCAAATATACTTAGTTAAAATGCTACACCGAGTTACATTATAAACAATAAATATTACTGTTTTTAGTTAGTTTTCAAAATTTTACACTTCTTTTTACTATTTTTTTTTTGTTATAATTTAGTTTCTAACGTTCTTTATTTGTTTTAATTTTTTAGTTTTCTTCAATTTCCTTTCGAAAAAAAAATTGAGACTGTTCAAACAATATTTTGACACTTCAAAAAACAGTTCAAAAAATTATTTTAACTAATTAAATTGATTAATTAATTAATATTTTTATTAATTTAATTGATTAGTCATATTTATCATTTTCAACTTTTTTTTAAAATGTTCAAACATGACCTAAGCAATTTCAATTTTTTTTTATTAAAAAATGTGTGATGTCCCTATTCTCTCTTAGGGGGATTACACTCATCAATCACTAATTATGCTGTGAAAATATAATAAGAAAAGCATATATAGATTCAAAGCATACACCATCCATTCCTTGACCATATTATAATACTATTTATAATACATGAAGTTTGTAAGATAGAGTTAAAATAAAATAAATACATGTTCGGTTACAAAATATAAATTTCTGTCATGGGTGCTTATACAGTTCTTTCTTGATCTGGTTCAAGGGTTAGATCATTCTGATCCAAAACTAAATTCTCTTGATTTGAAAAATTGAATGGAATGAGCTTTCTATGCGCTTAGTAAGTATAAGAAATATACTACACCCTAAGCATATGACATATAGACAATCAATCAATTAGAGATGTAAAATTTTTCTTTCTCTTTTTATTTAAAAATTATGAAATACAAAGAGATTCAGTTCTTTAAATCTATCCCCCATTATTCCCCTAACTTTCATCTGCCCTTTAAAATTCCCCCTAAGTTCAATTTATCCCCCAAGATCACATTTTATCCCTCAAAATCCCCCTTAGTTCCTTTTATCACTCAAAATCCCCCTAGGTTCATTATCCCTCAAATTTTTCCCTCGGTTAACTTTATCCCTCAAAACCCCTATAAGCCAAATTTTATCGTAAAGTTTCCCCCTAAGCCATATTTTAACCCTCATACTCACATATTGAATTTCTCGCAAATCACGACTCAATCAAGACATCCATAAGCCCTTAATGGGTATCCCGATTCTCGATTTGCCTCTAACCTAATTATCTACTTAAAATTATTAAAATTTTAGAGTTCTATTTGAGATTGAACGGATGTATCTATTATCCAATTGGTACTATTTTCATATTAAGATTCTCACTATCATAAGGGCATACATACACATACAAAATTTACAAATTAGGCACAATAGTCCGTTGCTAGGTGACCCAGAACAGAACACACATCTCAGCCATGTTTAGAAAAGCTTTCATCTACCCAAAGACAGAGTTCATCACACCACTGAATTTCAACCATACTGATCTTAAATAGGTTGTCTCTAAATTTTTGTTGCTTTCAATCTTTGTATTATTTTTTTCTTACTATTCTAGTTAAGATTGGTATTTTATAATCTTTTATTTTACAAATTTGAATTTCTACCCATCACTATCCTTTTCTCTTCCTAATAAGTCTTCTTATTTAAATTAATTTACAATTTAATTTATTTATAAATGTTAGTTTTCTTTTATTTTGTTCTTGAAAATTTGTTTGTGAATTTAATAATAATAATAATAATAATAATTATTATTATTATTGTTATGCTATATATATATTTATATATTTTTTGTTTCTTATTAAATTTTGTTTTTTTTTCAATTTACTATATTTTATAATTAACTTCTAATTTTTCCAATTTTTTAAATTCTCCATAAGTTCATTCCCTAATTATTTCTAAATTCATCATTCTATTTCAATTTTTCCTCCTAACTTGTAATTCACATCAATTTCTATTTAAACATCATACCATACATTCATACACTTTAATTCAAGCAAATGAATTTTAAAATCTATAAATATTTTATCAATTGGTTCTTCAACTAGGTGACCAACCCACCTTTTGATGTAAATATCTTTTATTTTACTTCATAAAATTTGTAAAAACTCATTGTTATGAAAGTTTCGGGTTACCTATTGCTTATATTTACCATTTTGAAGTGTCTAAGAAATGAATCAAGCTCAAAAAATGTCTCCATGGTTGAGAAAAAACCTGCAGGAAAAGAATTCCTTCTCAGGTTAGTGATAAACACTCGAGTTTCATGCAATTTTTCATGCATGCATGACTTATTTTTAGTTAAATATGGACTTTAAAATTGTTCTACTACATGCAAGCTATCTCTAGAATATTTACTCAAATTTAAATGGAGAGAAAAAGGCATAAAAAATCATCCCCGAAGCTCTAGGTATGATCATGCACTGCGGGTAAGCAGGTCGCTTAAAAACCAGATGGGTTTTCACAATTTCCAACACCGACAATCGCGAATCACCTCTCCCTTTATGCTAGGCCTCCCACCAGTGCATTTTGCCTCCTTTTCTTCCTCTTTTTCTCTTTTCTATGTCGAGAATGGCAGTCCCGATTTTTTGCATCCTCATTCTCTTCTTTTTTTTTCTCCTTTTTTGTTATTTTTTTCTTTCCCTTTTTTTTTCTTTCTTTTCCTTCCTCAGTGGGCCCTGGGTCGAGTTGGCATGGTTGGGCTTTTAAACCCAAACCCTCAATAAATTCGAACCTCACAATCATGGGACATGGTCGTACACAACCTATTGGATGCAAC
>NW_019014620.1:506459-522738 GCF_000150535.2 Carica papaya | reverse complement strand
CAGGTTGGATGTTTTTAAAATTTTCTTGAGCTTTAATTTATATATTAACTAATTTCTCTTAATTAAAAATATAAATTAAAATTTATACATGCGTACCAAATGGAAGGAAACTGAGAAACAAATAAAAAATTTTATTGCCCACATGATAGCAAAAAAAAAAAAAATCATTAGAAACTGAATTCTAACAAGTGTTAAAATTCGAGAACTAATTTGATAATTTTCTTTAAATTTTATTTATATTTATAATTAAAGATAATATATATATATGGGAATAGTAGATTACTTAATTTTAATAATAAGCCAACCATCTCTTAACTAGATAGCTCATATTTAACCCTCCTCTATGTGATGGTGTAGATTTGAATCAAATTCTGCTTTTGGTATATTATTATTAGGAGATTGTAGTATTATTGGATTTTTTCACTAGTCTATACAAGTCTCACTTAATTATTAAAATATATAAATTTTTACAGAAATGATATTTTTAATAATATATGAATCTAGCATATATCCTAAATTTATTTATCTCTTGGTCGACTCTATAATACTACTGTTATAATTTTGAAAAAAAAAAAGTTTCCCTCGAAAGGGATTGGTAAATGCCTACAATTAGGGCTCAAATGATCTTTGATTATTTTCTAATGAAACTAGAATCTACATAGAAAGTTGGAATTATAATACATGTAATGCATCTCCATGTCAACAATTAAAATAACTTATCCTTCTTGTTAGGTTTATCTCTCTACTCTTAGATCTCTCATTCTCTAATATCTTCCCATCAACTCTTCTTAAATTTAAAGTAGCTAAATATCACATGGTGGAATGTTTCATAAAAGGTAGTATTTTAATTGATGGTCCATGTACTGGAAATAGAATATAGAAGTTAAGGTAACCAGTTAGAAGTAGGCATTTAATGAAAAGTTCTCGCCTCCCCCCAGCTACGTATTTATAGTAAATACTGTAGTACGACCCAAAGAAGGCAACTCAAATTAGGCCACAAGAAAACTCAAGGTGTTTTACACCATGAACAAAGCTCATATGGAAGCGTACAAAGGCTAGACCTAACATATGAATGATTTGGGGCAAAAGAACTTAAAAAAAACTTTCCAAGAGTGGATCTATGAAGAAAAAAAGCTTGAGCCCAAGAGAAAAGCCTACAAAGAAAAAGTTTTTCGCTCATTCGCCCAAGAGGAAGTTTAGTCAAACATCCTCTTATAATTTAGGACACATGACTAAGAGACATGCATGGAGGGAAGTCCCACTCGAGAGGGAAATTCTCTCCCTTGAGAGTTTTTCCTCCACTCTTCTTTTCTTCATCCATTTAGTTTTACGAGTCATACTTGAAGTAAGATCTATGTTTAAGTTTCCTTAAGAAATTCGAAGTCAATCTTGCAAGAGTCTTTATAAGTTTTCTCTTCATAAATTAATATTCTAAAGGAGTTGGAATCATGTTTGAAGTATGAAATTTTAAAGGGATAAGGATTTCCCTTCATGGTCGATTCCTACAAGAAAAAGAAGTTGTTTTTCTACTCAAACATGGACTAGAATTTTGTTCATCTTTAACACAAAGTTTACATCAAAAACTCATTCAATAATAAAGTCCCAATATGATCAAAACAAGGCAAGTACACTCTTTCAGGGAATCCTATACTATTCAAGAGAGAAGAGATTTAATATATTTATGTTTATGAATCTTTAAATTAATTTTTTTATCAGTCTTAGATAAAGTTTAAGGATAAGTATTAATAAGATTTTTTGTTTTCGTTTCTACTCGGATTATTAAAGTTTATGGCTATATAAAAGCCCCATTACTTAAGTTGTAAACATATCAAGTCAAATCAATAAAATATAAGCTTTTTGCTTGATAGTTTTGAGCTATTATGAGTGTTCTTTAAGAACGTTCTTTAATCATTTGTTGAGTGATGAATTGGTTCTATTTATCGAGATAATCTCGTGACTTTTTATTAGTTCTTATTACTTATCCTAACTACCTTAGTTCTTAATCACGAGTTAATTGTGACTTATGTACGAAGGATTTGTTTAAGACTAAATTTTTTGTGCTAAATTGTATAGTAGAATTTTTTATCATATTGGTTGATCGTGAGTTTCGAATTATAATGACTAAAAATAAAATGTCCAGGAATAAAGAGGAGGAGAATCCAAGCATACTCAAAGAGGTGGACTATCTTAGATTAAAATCCAACACTTTTAGTACCTAAGAACTCACCATAGAGGCTCAGGCTCGATATCCAAAAAATGCGATGTCGTGCTTATTGGTAGGTTTTCTTTAATAAACATATCAATTTCAAACTACCCAATAAATTCTTAGTACGATATGGTTTATAAGTCAAGGAGTCACTTTCTAAAATCATGTTCTTGTGTCACTTCAAACATGAAGCTAACAAGAAGAAAGAGTTAACCAAAAATACATAGAATATAAAAGGTGTTTAATTGTCCAAAAGGAATGCATAATATACCTAACCGTAGAAAAGTTAGATTTTTCTACAACACCATTTTATATTAAAGTTACAAATCTATCATGTCCTTTAGTCTCATAAACCATACTAACGTTAAAATGATAGCTAGCAAGATAAGAGAATTTTTTAGAGTGTAAGCTTAATAGTGAGGAAGGATGTTGGGTGGACTTCATAAGAATAAAAGTTGAAGTGGATATTACAAATTCACTACTCTAGGTTTCTTTTTGTCCAAGCTAAATAGTAACTAACATTTGGTGCAGCTCAAATATGAAATATTACTGGATGTCTGTTAGAAGTGTGGTCTGATTGGCCACGAATCTAAAGATTGTGAAAGGAAAGTGCTACCAGATGTCTGTTACAAAATTATGTTTTATGATAACATAAATTTTATAGTTCAAAATTTATTATTAATGTTAAATATAATCAATAAAGTATTATATCATATTCTATATCAATTATTTTTTTCCATGATAAATTTTAGTAAACCACAATTGTGTAGTTGATTCTACTTTACACTAACATAAACTAAGATTAGATGAGTAGCCGAGAATAGGTTGAATTGAATTAAAATTTGAGAAAGCTTAATCCATACAAAATATTAAACAAAAACTGGGAACAAAAATTAGTATTTCAAATGCTAGAACTAAAATCTGTTATGTTTATTTCTTATTAATTATCGTTGCAGTAAAGTTTAAATGTGGAATATTGAAGTGTGTGTATATATATATATATACACATGATATTCAAGTTGCTATTAAAAAAACGGTAATCATATTATAAAAAAAAAAAAAAAGGATGCCATGCATATAGTACATATACAATGGCAAGAATGGCGAAGTCAATTAAAGTTGTTAAACATATATAATATAGCTATCAAATCAACCTGTAATTTCAGATTAACATATAAATATATATATATATACGCGCATATAAAATGGATGCAGCTAGGAAATATTAAGCAACTTGATAAACCAACGCATGCATCATGTATATTATATATAATATTATCAGATCCCAAGAAAGGAGAATAATTAAAATTAAATAGTTTAGTTTTTGATATCCTAAACTTTTTTAAAAAAATTAAATTAAATGAAGCCATAGAAGCTGCAAGATGCATATTAGACGGGTCATCCTTAGCTGTCGTAAAAAAATAATATTTTTCTAATAAATAAATAAATGCATGATTTAATTTAATTTAATATTTGATTATATTAATTCTGCTGTTCAATTTGGCTCGTGGAATACAGCTTGGTTCGAGTAATTTTAAGCAAGAGTAATTAGGTGGGTATAATTAGAAAATTGAAAATGGAATACTAAATATAAAGTTGGCTATACATACATATATATATATATATATATATATGAATTTCTGTATATGCCGTGCTAATTAACGTGTACGTTATTTGTACCTTAATTGGTCCACATTTTAAGTTTCAACTTCAGAGAATCTGTACGGATAGGTGACAGTTTTTATTCTCATCTTCGGTGGAGGTAGTATTAAGAGAAATGTAAGAGAGTATATAAGTTAAAGTTCACGTTTAAATCCGTTGTAATTTGTACTAGTATTTTTAAAATAGTATGATGAATATAATTGCAATTGAAATTTTTTAGGAGTTTTACATTTGTATATTAATAAAACTATTTATTATTTCTTGAAATTCAATCTCTAATTCGGATGAACCATATAGTCAAGAAAAATAATAAATCAGAATATAAGAATTTGGCCTCCCATTAGTAAATATTTTGTAGTAGTCTCGTTAGATTGTACATCTCTTTTAGTATATCTAAATAATAGGTAGGAGTATAAATTGAAACATTATGGAACTGCAAATATACTTAATAAATCCGCTTAAAACATTACTCATAGAGTAACGGTTAATATGAATAATAGAAATTATGCTATACTCATTTCTGTACGTTCAATGTATTCAATAGATAGAGAAATACAGAGAGTTGAACATAATAAAATAAAAAATTAAAAGATTTCGTTGAAATTGTTTGTTTGAAAATTTCCTAAATAAGTTGTAATATCCGGGTCCGAAATTTTTTCCAGGATCAATTTTAAAATTTAAAAATAAATAAGAATTTATTTATAATTTAATTTAATTTAATTTTTATTGAATTTATTGAAAAAAAAATAGGTTAGGGATGTAATCGAAAATAATTTTAGAAAAAAAGGGACGGTGCCAAAACTCCAAAATTTCTCCGATGATCCCCTTTCCGATTTTCGTTTTATGTGATTTTTTTATCATTGTGTTCACCGTCCTTTTCTGTATAAGTTAGTCGAAGAAAGAACCTCAACCGCGAAGGAGGACCGGCATAGCCACTGCACCTAGATGTCCCCCTTCCCTCCGGTCTGTAGGTTCGATTTTTTGTGATTTTTCGGCCAACCGATGTCCTTGCTTAAGCAGATCACTGGTGGCAGCTTAAGCAGGCCACCCTACCCGTTTTAGTCACATGGGAATAGTTCTTGATGGCCTTCAATGCAGAGTACCTCTGGTATTTGAAGGAAATTGAGTTTGCACACCTAGTCCAGGGTGATATGACTGTGTCGAAGTATACCCGAAGATTCCGAAAGTTGGCTCGGTATTCCCCTGAGAGCATGATGGATAAAGGCAGGAAAACAAAGAAGTTTGAGTGGGGCCTCAGTCTTGAGATTATACAACATCTGTACATGTTTGAGCTCGGTACTTACTCAGCCGTTCTAGTTAAGACACAACTAGTAGAGATGAACATTCGCATTTTTCCTCCAGTAGTGGGGAATCTCAGACCCCCAGTTTCACACTGCAGACCAACACCTACCACATCAGTTTAGCAGAACAAGAGATATAGACCAGTGACTCAAGCTCCTCCTCAAGTTTTGGTAACAGAACGCGGTAGAATTTGCCAGCACTATGGTAAAGATTATGGGGATCGACCCTGCTATCGCCTCAATAATACTTGTCGCATATGTAGGAGCGCCCAACATTACGCGAGAGAGTGCCTGCGAAATCAGAAACAGGCTAGACCTCCCATCCAAGACAAAGCTTACAACCTCGTGCTTTTACACTAAACTTGAATGTATTACCTGAAAGACTTGATTCTACATTGTTTGTGTCTACTCCTGGGAGTAGGACACTATTATTGGAAGTTATATACAAAGCTTGTATCATAGACATAGCGGATAGGAAATTAAGTGTGGACCTAATAGAGATTGACACAGAGAACTTTGATGTAATCCTATGAATGAACTTGCTAGCGGTGTATCATGCCACCGTAGATTATTTTCACAAAAAACTTGTATTCAACCCTCCTAATAAAGAGTCATTTACAAGTTAATAAAAAATTTAAATATTATTCCCTTATGACAATTTCCTTATTACTAAGTGTTTTAACTTGGTTATTTTCTCTATACTAGGCAAACCTAAGAAATAAATTTGCATTCAAGAGATTTTGAGAGTCTGAGACTTTCCGGATATGTTCCCTGATGAACTACCCAGACTGCTAGTGGACAGAGAAGTTGAATTCACCATAGATCTTCAGCCAGGCACCCAATCTATCTCAGTTGTCCCTTACTGCATGAGTTGTGTTGAGATAGAAGGGCTGAAGAAACAGATTAGTGAATTATAAGATAGTGAGTTCATCTGACATAGTGTGTCTCCTTGGGGTACTAGAGTTACATTTGCTAGAAAATAAGATGAGACATTGAAGTTATGTATTAATTACAGGGGAGTGAACCAGGTCACGATCAAGAACAAATATCCCAAAGATCAATGACATTTTTGATCAGTTGCAGGGTACCTGGTTTTTCTTCAAAATAGACTTGTGTTCAGGTTACCATCAGATAAATATCAGGGCAGAGGACATTCCCAAGATAACCTTTAGAACTAGGTACAGATATTATGAGTTTCTGGTCATGCCATTTGGACTAACAAACGCACCAGCCATTTTTATGGACATGATGAACAAGATTTTCAGATAATTTCTAAATCAGTGCGTCATTATATTTGTAAATAATATCATGATTTATTCAAAAAACAGAGAAGAACACACTCACCACCTGACTCAGGTTTTGCAGGTTTTCAAAAAAAAAAATTATATGCAAAGTTGAGTAAGTATTAATTTTGGCTCAAGCAAACTACATTTCTAGGGCACATCATATCAAGAGATGGAGTATCAATGAGCTCTAAAAAAGTTGAGATAGTACTTGGTTCGGAGAGATTAACCTCGGTCAAGGAGATCCACAACTTTCTAGGAATGACAGGTTATTACCGTAAGTTTGTGGAAAGGATTTTTTAACCTAGCTGCTCCTTTGACCTGACTCACAAAGAAGAATGTTAAGTTTGAGTAGAATGAGAACTATGAAAAGGAGCCTTTCAGAACTAAAGAAATAGTTGACTATTGCACCCATGTTGGCTTTGTCGAGTGGGACAGGTGGATATACAGTTTATAGTAATACCTCTTACCTGGGGTTGGGTTGTATTCTGATGCAGCATAGGAAAGTCATAGCCTATGGGTCCAGACAATTGAAAAGTCATGAGAAAAACTACCCCACACACGACTTAGAACTTGCTGCTATTATCCATACCTTGAATACCTGACATTACAATTTGTATGGAGAGACTTTTGAGATCTATACCGACTATAAGAGCTTAAAACACATATTCACTCAGAAAGATCTCAACATGAGTCAGAGACGTTGGATAGAACTCTTCAAGGATTACAGTTGCAACATTTTATATCACTCGGTTAAGGGCAATGTGGTAACCGACGTGCTCAGCAGAAAAAGTACAGTTATGTTAACTCACTTAATGGTTTCAAAATGCAGGTTAATAGGGACTACACAACATATACGACTTCAAGACTTGAAGAGAGTTACATGTTTGACCCACCTGACTATTCAACCTGAATTGATTTAAGAATAAAAGAAGCTCAATTCGTCGATTCCACCCTAGCATCTCTCAAGAAGGATGCAGAATAGGGAGTAAATTGAGAATTCTGAGTCTCTACAGATGGATTGCTCAAATTTCAGGATAGATTATGTGTTCCAAGTGACAGTGAACTGAAAAGGAACATCATGACAGAGGCTTAGTGCTCAAAGTTCGTCATGCATATCAGAAGTACCAAAATATATCAAAGTATGCGACTCCAGTTTTTGTGGAATGAGATGAAAATAGATGTAACCTACTTTGTTTTCAAGTGTCTAGTATGTCAACAGGTTAAGATAAAGCATCAACGCCCAAACAAGCTATTTCAGCTATTACCAATCCCGGAATAGAAGTGGAAATATATCACAATGAATTTTGTGACAGGGTTGCCTAGGGCACGTTAAGGACATGATGTTATTTGGATAATTATCGACCGTCTCAACAAGTCTTCTCACTTATTGGCTATCAAGATGACCGACCCTTTGGATAAGTTAGCAAGAATGTATATCTGGGAGATAGTCAGGTTACATAGAGTGCTAGTGACAGTAATATCCGACAGAGACTCTAAGTTCACTTCTCGATTTTGGTTTAGTTTTTAGCAAGCCATAGGAACGAAACTGTCTTTTAGTACTTCATTCCACTCTCAGACCGATGGACAATCAGAAAGGATGATTCGCACACTGGAGGATATGCTCCGAACTTGTGTTCTTGACTTTGGAAGGCCATTGGAATGATCACTTACTTTTAATATAGTTTGCCTATAATAACAGCTATCAAGAAAGTATCGGCATGGCTCAGTACGAGATATTGTATGACCGTCCATGCAGATCGTCGATCTGTTGGGAAGATGTGGGTGATAGAAAATTATTCGGCCTAGATCTTGTGGAGGAGACTACTGCCAAGATAGTTAAGATCAGGAAGAACATCCAGACAGCTCAGAGCAGACAGAAGAGTTATGCGGACACCTAAATAAGGGATTTGAAATTTGAGAACGGTAATCGAGTGTTCTTCAAGGTCACTAATTTCAAAAGAATCAGTAGATTTGGCAAGAGAGAGAAATTAAATCCCCAGTTCATTAGGCTATTTGAGATCTTAGACAGAATTGGTACCGCCGCCCACAAACTGACACTACCTTTAGAGCTATCTGTAACAGCCCCGGAAATTTAAAATGGAATTTTATATTCAAAAATATCAAATGCGGAAGCGATGTCAAAATTTGAATAACATACCTTACACTGAAACCGAAACGTGCTCACAAAATATAAAAGATTAAACTACCTAAAGGAGAAACTTGAAAGTAAAAACTACGAATGTGACTATGGAGTCTTTAAGCGTCCCCTTCGTCGTCCTCCTGCGGAATCGGCTCGGGAACGATGTCCTCTTGATCTGAAATGATTAAATAAGGAATGAGCTACACTAGCCCAGTAAGGACATCACGATATCTCACCGTCACGGAGGTAAAGGTGGGTAGAAAATACAAAACGACCAATGGAGCATAATTTACAACAAATCCTTTTATCGATAAATAAAACCTTTACCATTTACTTACCTCGGTGAAATTCATAAAACAATATACGAAAGCAATAACATCATTATCATCATGGAAACATATATATGAACTGTATAACATAATACCTATCACACTTTTCGTAATTCAATCGTTACACAACATATTTTCCTAATTCACCAGCCCACTAGTATCCATGGGGATCCATATGGGTCCCGCTACCCGTAAATCCTTAATACTTGAAATCAAATTCCAGGGCCGTCCCCATACCCCGTCCGGTATGGGCGCCAAACCATAGACCTCATTACCCCGTCCGGTATGAGGGTGAAACGGGCCGTCCTCATACCCCGTCCGGTATGGGAGACCACAATCCCGGTAGGGTTCCCTACAGACCCGGTCCGTCTACCATCTCCCAGGATATCTAGTCAGGCTGACCACATTATACCATTATCCATTTACATAATTGTTCGTTCTCTTTTTCCTCAGTCAGCATCATTAATCCACGTACAAGCAAGTAAAACGATAATTTATGCTAAGCAGACAACATATAGCATCAATATCCCGGTCATTTAATCCATAATCAATAAAACAGTAAAACATGCATACGAAACTATAAAATGAAAACATCGAACCTCATGCTACGTTTAAAACTGTAAAACAGGCCAAATAACAATTAACCGACAAACACACTAGACTCGGGCTCCATTAGCGACCCTAAGCAATTTCACACCTTCATTGATTTATGAAATATCGTTTTATCATTTATTGAACTTTAAAACCGTGATAGAAAATAAGGTGAGGGGTCCTTACTCGTTTCGGGGTCCGAACATGGCTTCACAGCGCGCTTGCAGGCTGTCCCTAATTTTCCCTGAATTTTCTTCGGGGAACTGAAACGCACTACTGGTACCTGCACGTGTTCCAAAAAATCCCAAATTAGGCTCAGGGCCCCTTTCGGCCCAAATCGCAACTCCGGCACGGCGGCTCCGCCGTGCTCCGACGACGGCGCCGCCGCTGGCGGCAGCGATTCGCCTCGGGTTGGCTGTTTTCGGCCGTTTCTGGCCGAATTCGGCCACACTCGCATCGGTCCCTGCGAGAAAACAACCCTCGGGCCCTTGGGGGGCCAAAAAATCATGGAAAAACGGAGCTTACCGGCGGCGGCACTCTCGGGTGCGGCGGCTCTCCGGCGAGGTTCGTGTTTTGGTGATTCGGCTCCTGTCAACCTGTAGAGAAAAGAGTGGTGATCACGGTGATATAAAAATTGCATCAAACGGAGGCCGGGAAGGGCCTCATCGAAGGCAAAAACCGAGAAGGGCGCGGCGGCGCCGCTGGGCTTCGGCCGTGCATTCCGGCAGTTTGGCCGGGATTTTGGCTCCGATTTGGCCACAGGAGGAATCAGCGTGGAAAAACGAGTCGGGGGTACGAAATTTACCTCGATCGGCGGTCGGAAGTTCCTCCGGTGCGGCGGCGGGTGGCGGCGGCCGGCTTCTAGTTCGTCTTCTCCGGCGAGTGGCAGGCGGCTAGGGTTTGTGGTCTGGTGTGGGGGTTCTATTTATAACCCCTTGCCTTTTGATCTCAGCCGTCCATTTTGTTTTAATCTGGGCCGTCCGATCGCACGTTTGATCTGGGCCGTCTGATCGCGCCCACGCGGATCGCCAACGTGGTCCTTTTTGGAACGACGTGGTTTTGCCACATGGCAGGTCCCGATTGGCCGGGACTGCTGACCGGGCCTGCTGACGTGGCTGCCGACGTGGTTTTTTTTTTTTTTTTTTTCCCTCCTCGGTCCGGGCGCTACACTATCTATGATTCATAATGTGTTTCATGTGTGCATCTTACGTAAGTAAAACTCAGACTCGTCACACATCTTGGCCCATGAGCTCCTTTCAGTCCAAAAAGATCTATCTTATGAGATGGTACCAATGGACATTGTAGACCGAAAGAGCAGAGTACTCCGTAATAAAAAAATTCTCTTCGTCAAGGTTCTATGGCAGAATTATACACAGAAAGAGGCCACATGGGAGTTAGAATAAGACTTTAGAGTCTAGTATCCCTAACTGTTTGACTAAGTAAGAGGACGACAAATTTAAGGGACCAAATTTCTTCTTAGGAGAGGGGGGAGAGTTGTAATACTCAGGCCTGAAATTTGGCCCTAGATCAATTTTAACATTTAAAAATAAATAAAAATTTATTTATAATTTAATTTAATTTAATTTTTATTGAATTTATTGAAAAAAATATGCTAGGGATATAATTGAAAATAATTTTATAAAAAAGGGACAACGGGAGAGGCAGAAACTGCGGACAAAGCTCGGCAGAGCCACCACGGCCAAAACCCCAAAATCCTTTCGATGAGCCCTTTTCGATTCTCGTTTCACATAATTTTTTGATCATATTGTTCACCATTCTTTTATGTGCAAGTTAGTCAAAGAAAGAACCTCAGCCGCAAAGGAGGACCGGCGAAGCTGCCGCACCCAGAAGCCTCCCCTGCTGGTAGGTTCAGTTGTTTGTGATTTTTCAGCCAACCGAGCCACCTAACATGTTTTTCTGTAGGGATACAACCAGAACTAGCCAGACCAAGTCAAACTGTGGCCGTGGACGGTGGAGTTGGCACCGGAGCACGGTGCCGCTGCCATGTTGGAATTCCAAAATTGGCCATAATGAGTTTTGGACACTGATTTTGGATTTTTAGGGTATTTTTAGGAATGTGACGAGTGTTTTAGATTTTACAGGAAAAATTTAAGAAATTCGATACCTGATAAGAGGCATAGTAGACAGCTCGACGTCTCGGAATATCGATTCGGGTAAGGATCCCTCACACTATTCCCTATTACGGTAAATTGAGGCTTAATGATATATAATTTCATGTTTTTATGAAAAATCAGATAACCCTAAAAATAATTACAGGTTACTAGTGGATGCAGAACTGGTTAGTTCACGATTTTCTCAATTTCCTGTTTATTTTCTTATACTACTCTATTTACCTGTTATTATATAGTGCATGTTTTAAATTTATATTTTCTATAGTTTTATCGATTTATCTAGTTTATTCAGTTATATACTATCAACATGAATGTAGTTTAATTGATTTGTAAATATAATATGAGAAGTTGGTATTGTATGGTTGGTTATTTTATTGATGAAAATCTATATGTGAAAGACTTACTAGGTACCCAGGAAAGGGCAGACGGGCCTAGTGTATAAAAAACTCTATCGTGAACGTTATCTCACTCGGACGGGGCCGAGAAGTCTCTTACCGGAAAGGTTTAGGAGACACGGTTCACTCTCATTCTGGACGAGGTATCAAGACGATGGAATATTTGATGCCCATTACTGGACGGGGTATGGGAACGGCTGATTAATTATTTAAATTGAATATTAAGTTCACGAGTAGGGGGGACATCCCTATGGACCCCCAATGGTACCGGTAAACATGTAAAAATGGAAGGTTATCGTCTCTTGTTATCACA
Source organism: Carica papaya (assembly GCF_000150535.2). The sequence continues at coordinate 510,383 of NW_019014620.1, read as the reverse complement.
TGGGTGAAAATAGAAAGTGATATGAATATGGGTCTGTATATGTTGTTTTTGGAAAAAACTCGTTACATAAGTACGGAATAAATGACTTTTTTTATATTAAAAGAATTTAATTAAGTTAAGGGCTCCATAAGTGATTTTTTTAATTTTTATCAATCTTTAGTTTTCCGTATCTGTGATTAGTGTGATATTTTTACTAGGTTAGTGTAACTTACCATTTCATTAACCATTTCAGATCAAAAAGACCAAAATTCATATCCCGATCAGTAAGAGGGTTGTAAGTAGTTCACCACCCGGACTCCCTTTAAGTACTAGTGAAGGTTGTCCTAAAATATTTATTTATTCGTTTTTCTTTAATTACCGTGTGTTTTTTAGAAGAAACATTGTCATAACCTTATTAGGTATTCTAAATTATTGTGTAAGAAATGTAAACCCTAATTCTATTATTCGCCTCCACATTTAATTTATGAATTTATTTCTATTTAAGTTTCAAACTTTTACATAACTAATCATAGGTTCTTCTCTCTATCGAAATAATAGGACCATTATGCTAATTACTCAACTTGTTGAAGAGAATAAATACAACAAAGATATATTTTTTTATTAGAAATTAAATTGATAATTCACTAAAAATATTTTTGATAAAAATTTATTTAATATTTTACAAAAATAGGTGCACAAAAGTGTAAAAAAGTACTTAATACACCTTAGTAACATTATTTAATATTTGGTATTAGATAGAAATAATTGTAAGAATGTTATTAATTTTTTTTTATAAAAAGTAAAATTTATGTACTTAGTAAAAAATGACTTTTAAAATTTCAAGTATAAATTTTTATTAAAAGTCAAAATTATTTTTATGAGTTACAAACTGTAAATTTTGTACTTAAATATAGCAAAAGCATATTTTAACTTTGATTTTTATATAAAAAAAAAAGAAACAGTTTAGTTGTAAAAGTAATTTCATAATGCAAAATTCAATGTCCAAAATGCTCCAAATACCCTTAAGAACATATTTTAGTTTTAAAAATTTTACCAAAAAAAAACTGTAGCAACCCCGGAAATTTAAAATGAAATTTATATTATAAATATCAAATGCGGAAGCGAAGTCAAAATTTGAATAACATCCCTTACACTAAAACCAAAAACGTGCTCACAAAATATAAAAGATCAAACTACCTAAAGGAAAAACTTGGAAGTAAAAGCTACGAATATGACTATGGAGTCTTTAGGCGTCCCCTTCGTCGTCCTCCTGCGGAACCGGCTCGGGAACGATGTCCTCTTGATCTGAAATGATTAAATAAGGAATGAGCTACACTAGCCCAGTAAAGACATCACGATATCTCACCGTCACGGAGGTAAAGGGGGGTAGAAAGCACAAAAAGACCAATGGAGCATAATTTACTACAAATCCTTTTATTAATAATAAAACCTTTACCATTCACTTACCTCGGTGAAATCCATAAAACAATATACGAAAGCAATAACATCATCATCATCATAAAACCATATATATAAACTGTATAACATAATACCTATCAAACTTTTCGTAATTCAATCGTTACACAACATATTTTCCTCATTTACCAGCCCACTAGTATCCATGGGGATCCATAGGGGTCCCGCTACCCGTTAACCCTTAACACTTGAAATCACATTCCAGGGTCGTCCCCATACCCCGTCCGGTATGGGCGCCAAACCATAGACCTCATTACCCCGTCCGGTATGAGGGTGAAACGGGCCGTCCCCATACCCTGTCCGGTATGGGCGCCAAAACACATAAGATCTCCATACCCCGTCCGGTATGGGAGACCACAATCCCGGTAGGGTTCCCTACGGACCCGGTCCGTCCACCATGTCCCAGGATATCTAGTCAGACTGACCACATTATACAATTTTCATTTACATAATCTTTCATTCTCCTTTTCCCTCAGTCAGCATTATCAATCACAAACAAACAAGCAAAACGATAATTTATGCCAAACAGACAACATACAACATCAATATCCCGGTCATACAATCCATAATCAATAAAACAGTAAAATATGCACATGAAACCATAAAATGAAAACATCGAACCTCATGCTGTATTTAAAACTGTAAAACAGGCCAAATAACAGTTAACCGACAAACACACTAGACTCGGGCTCCATTAGCGACCTTAAGCAGTTTCACACACTCGTTGATTCATGAAATACCGTTTTATCATTTATTGAACTTTAAAACCGTGATAAAAAATAGGGTGAGGGGTCCTTACTCGTTTTCGGGGTCCGAACACGGCTTTACAGTGCCTTGCAGGCTGTCCCTAATTTTCCCTGAATTTTTCTCAGGGAACTGAAACGCACTACTGGTACTTGCACGTGTTCCAAAAAAATCTCAAATTAGGCCCAGGGCCCCTTTCGGCCAATATTGCAACTCCGGCACGACGGCTCCGCCGTGCTCCGGCGACGGCGCCGCCGCTTGCGGCGGCGGTTTGCCTCGGGTTGGCCGTTTTCGGTCGTTTCCGGCTGAATTCGGCCACACTCGCATTGGTTCCTGCGATAAAACAACCCTACGGCCCTCGGGGGGCCGAAAATTTACGGAAAACCGAAGCTTACCGGCGGCGGTGCTCTCGGGTGCGGCGGCTCTCCGGTGAAGTTCGTGTTTTGGTGATTCGGCTCCAATCAACCTGTAGAGAAAAGAATGGTGATCACGGTGATATAAAAATTGCATTAAACGGAGGCCGGGAAGGGCCTCATCGGAGGCAAAAACCGAGAAGGGGCGCGGCGGCGCCGCTGGCTTTCGGCCGTTTGGCAGGGATTTTAGCTCCGATTTGGCCACTGGGAAAATCAGCGTGGAAAAACGAGTCGGGGTATGAAATTTACCTCGATCGGCGGTCGGAAATCCCTCCGGTGCGGCGGCGGGTGGCGGCGGCCGGCTTCTGGTTCGTCTTCTCCGGCGAGGGCAGGCGGCTAGGGTTTGGGGTCTGGTGTGGGGGTCTTATTTATACCCTTTTGACTTTTGATCTCAGCCGTCCATTTTGATTTAATCTGGGCCGTCCGTGCGATTAAATCTGGGCCGTCCGTGCACGCGATTGATCTGGACCGTCCGATCGCGCGCACGCGGATCGCCAACGTAGCCCGTCCCCGGTCGACGTGGTTTTGCCACGTGGCAAGTCCTGGTTGGCCAGGCCTGCTGACTGGGTCTGCTGACATGGCTGCTGACGTGGCACGAGCGTTTTTTTTTTTTTTTTCCTTCTTCAATTTTCCCCGAGCGCTACAAAAACTATCGAGTTCTATAAAAAAAAATATTGAATTATTTTAATAATTCTAATACAGATAATTTTGTTATTATCAGATAAAATAATATTATTAGTTTAAAGATATGAACAATTTATTTTTTAAATTTTTTTATACATGTAATACTGATGTAAGATGATTCAATTTTTTTGAAGAATTTTAAAAATTTATTAGTTTCAGTATACATAAACTTTTCCTAAATTTCTCAAATTTTGGATTTTGTTTATGTTTTAACCTCTTTATACTTTAAGTTGTGTTATTCAGTTTTTTTTTTATAGTTTTAATTTTTTTTTTATAGTTTTTCTAATTACAAGAAGTTTATTCATTCATCTGTCTTTTTTTTTTTTATAAAAAAAAAGAGACGTTTACTATTTTGTGTTCAAATTCACAATATTATATTATCTTACTAATTTGTAGCTTATATGAGATGGTTAATTAAGAGAATAGATTAAACTTTAGTTTAGTGATTGCTCAAAGATTTGGAACAATATACTATATGTTGAATTAGTATACCGAAGTTCTGGGTCTTTCTTTATTCTTATGTGTCTTATAAATGTTAATTAACATCATTTTGTGAATTGTTAATGTCATCAGCTATGTGATGTGTGGCTTGAAAATATAATTAATTGATAGCATTTTTATTTTACTC
>NW_019014620.1:409922-421799 GCF_000150535.2 Carica papaya | reverse complement strand
ATTTTCTTAATAAAAGTTTTTTTTTTATATATAAAATGAGGTAATTTCTTATATTTTTATGTTTTTAAGAGTGCTTTTTCTTTATGAATAGATCCTATATTGTTCTATGAGCTACTCCTAGCTCATAAAATAATATTTTGATATTCCTACTTTACATCATGCTGCACTTGACTTGTAACAATTAAATATGTTTCTTTGAAGTATAAGAAAACTAACTAGTTTTATATTAACAATGGACAATGTAGTCAATTCTTTATGTTAGTTTTTTTTGTTATTTCTTCACTAAATTGTCTCTTATACCTTAAAAATCTTTTACACATTCCTTAAATATAAGAAAATCTTATTTCTGCCAAAATAATTTTCTCGATTCATAATTTGTCTTATAAGGAATTCTATCTCTGTAAAAACTCAAACTCCTATTAGAAATTTCAAGTATTTAGCCTGCTAATAATAATATAAATAATATTAAAAAAAATTTATTTAGCGAAAGAATTAAAGTTTAAAGATTGCGTTCCTTATACTTTACTTAAAACACCCAAATAGAAGCTATGGGAATGCTTTAGAACTTAAAACGAAAAAAATATTAACAATAAATATGATTAACTTCTACTCAAAATTGATGAAGGGGAAATGGTAATTGTTTAACTAGTCTCTTGCTATTCAGGATCTGGGTCTTGATCATCCTGATACGAAATGGTTAATAAGAAAGGGGTGAGCTACATTAGCTCAGTAAAGATATCAACGTCTTACCGCTAACACGAAAAATCAAAGAGTTGTAAAAAATATAAAACAACCAATGGAGCACACTTTTAATAAAACTCAAATATTTGTGCATTCATTATTCGTTTCACTGAAAATGTTAGTATTTTCTCTCATAACCTGTAATTTCTCAAAAGTCATAAATTAAGATAAAAATCAGAATAACAATCTAATAGTATACATTTCAATATATATAACATTTGATTCTTCATTATTTTTCCAAAGTCGGATTCCTTACCATGTCTATCGCTACTTTATCATTTTGTCTTTCCCTACTAGTATCGCTAAAGGTCCTTAAGGATTCCCGTTATACGTAAATACATATACTTTCTTTGTAATTAAATCGATTGTCCTCGTACCCCGTCCGGTAATGAGTGCCACAACTAAAAACTGTCTCAATATCCTGTCCGGTATGAGTGAAACTTTTAACCTCCTAATCCCATCTGGTGTGAAACTTCTCAGCCCTATATAGCTGATGGTAATGTCCACGATAGAGTTTACTCTATGTACCAAATTTGTACACTCTTTTTCATGACACCCAATAGGCCATTTCATTCAACAATATTAATTTACACATACCTTTTCTTTTATTTATTATTTAGTCACCAATGACACATATGCTCGTATCCCAAACAACACAAAAGTACTAAATTCATATTTTAAAATACATAAGAGAATGAACTCGTAAATAAAAATGGGATAAAATAGGGTAGTAGAATAAGAACTTGAATAAATTAATGTAAAATTAAGTATAGTGAGACGTGATAATAAAACAGAATGGAATATGACATAATGATTCAAAATGCATGATTAATATATTGATTCTAGATAGATATAATGTAAGAAGAATAGAAAACATATTAGGTTGACTGAAAGGACATTGATTAAGGCAAAATAGAGTAAAGTAAATTAAAATAGAACAAAATAAAATGATCATAGAATCAAAAATAAATAACACAATTAAACTAGTGACGAACATAGATAAATCGATTACTGCTTCCATCGGCAGCCTATATTTAATTAATCAAAGGATTGCCAAACAGTTTATAATTCTTGTTTATTATTGATTTAGCTTTAATTAATCATAACAAGAAAAATGGTGAGTGATTCTTACACTAAGCTGGTGTCCCTGATACTGCCTTTTTCATTATGGTTCTTGACAATTCCTGATTCTTAGTTTTCTTAACTTTTTTTGATAAGATTGAAGATGTACATCAAAAAGGCGTGAAAATACGCAAGGAATGGCCAAAAAGGCAAAAAAACCTCACCGGGAGTTGGGTGGTTCCGGCGTGGTGGCATCATCGTGCTCCGCCGCCTGGTCCTCCTTCTCTAGTGATTCTTCCTTTTGGTTGAATCGATTTTGGCCAATTCCTAGTAAAAATTTGTTTAAATCATGGTTAGATGGTGTTTTTTGGAGAAATGAGGGGGAAAATAGGGTATTACTTGCGATTTTGGTCCTCCGATGCAGCGACTCAACTAAACTTTGTTGTCCCTCCCTTGCGATTTGCGGATCCTCTCGTTCGCCCTACATCAAAAACATATTAGGCGGCTAAGGGCGGAGAAATAGTAAGAAAATGAAGGAAATTTGGGTTTACCAACGCAGTTTAGGTTTCTAGCACAATGGCGCCGATGTCTCTTCGATGGCTGAGCTCTCCTCCTTTTCTTATCCGGTTAGGGCATTGGCTAGTGTTTTGGGGAGCCAGGTAAGAGAGGTTCAAATACCCTTCATTCTTTAATCGGGGTCATCTGTGTGGGTCCATATGGTGCAACAAAGGTCGTCCAATCGAAGTTATTTGGGAACCGTATTTGGACGGTTCAATTGGAGACACGCGAGTCATTTGATCGAGCCTATTCGAGGAATCAATTTGGATCATTCTCACATGTGGGAGTGGCCCAGAGTCATTTGATCAGCCTGACACGCAGATTGTCAGCATGGCTTCTTACATGGAGCTTGTGTCAGCATGTCTGCCACGCAGCGTGTGGCAATTCATCGCGTCGTTGGCTGGGCGTCCACGTGGCCTGTTTTTTTTTTTTTTTACGAATTGACCCTGCAATTCTAAATTTTTTTTCAAACATGTTTTCTCTTATTTTCAGTTTGACCATACTTTCTAACATTATTTTCAAAGATGCCCAAAATACATATATCTCAAAAAAATAATTAAAATTAAACCCTACACATTATTATTATTTTAAAAAATTAAATTTTATCATCTTGAGCCTAATTTTTGGACTCGGGATGTTACAATCCCACTCACTTTTGATCCTTAATTAGGTTACTAGGAACATCTTCCTTTAAGATACAATATAGTTATTTTTACCATCTATGGCTTAATGCTCCACCACAAGCTAAACTAGTTGCATGTGTACCCATGAGTCATCAATACACTAGGCTTAAACATTGGGCTATGTTAATCCTTCAACTCATTTTATCACAACTTATTTGCTTTTTAGCAAACTTGTGTCCCCTCTCTTACCTATACTTATCACATGGAATGAGAGAACTATATAGGTCTCAGTTCCTAAAGTTGTTTATTATTTTGCACTTGTGAAGCCAATTGATGGCCGCAAGTATATGCTTTTATTCGTTAATAATTACTTTAGGTTCATTTGGTTTCTTTTTTTTTAAAAAAAATGATGTTTTTAACATCTCTAATTTTTAGCTTCATTGAATGACACTTTAATGCTAAAGTCAAATTACTAAAATTAGAAAATGGTAGTGAATTTTTTTTTTTACTAAACTTCTTGAGATAACTTGGCATCATCATTGCCTATCTTATTTGCACATGCATGAGCATAAGGGAAATGTCGAATGGAAAATTCTTCTCATCATTAACGTTAGTCACACCCTTTTAATTCAAGTGTTTATGACTCTCCATTTTAGAATTTTTCCCCATAACAATGTTTATTTAATCGATTCCTTACCTATAAGAGTATTAGAGAACTTCATCTCCTTAGAAGACCCTTATCAATAAAGATCTAACTTATTTCTGCTTCAAGATTTTTTACTATGTGAATTATTTGTTGTTGCTCTCATAGCAAAAAACATATGGATAACATTTGGCACATCCAAATTTTAAAGTGATAAAAGGACAACGATATCAACAAGTGCAATCTAATGACAAGATTTTCTTTCAGTAATCTGAAAGTATGAGAAAAATAATCTTAATTATTTATGTAGACAATATAATTCTAATAGGTGATGTTACATGAGAAATGAAGAGACTGAAAAAATTTGAACCAATACATTTAAAATTAAGGCCCAACAATACAATGCAATATCTCTTAACGACGTAGGTTCCCAGATCAAGGAATGGAATAAGTACTTCTAAATGGAAATACATATACGACCTCTTGATTGAAACCAGTTGATGTTATGCACATATATATATTGAGGCAAGGAAGAAGATAAAAGAAGGGAAAAGTAGTTGAAATAGGAAAATATTAAAGATTAGTTGGTAAACTAATCTATTTATTACATACTCGACTAGATATTGCATTTGCAGTCGATGTAGTTAGTCGACATACGCACTCACTATTATAAATTCACTTAAATGTTGTCTACAAGATTCTCAGATAGTTTAGAGACTTTTTAAGAAATGAGTTATTCTTTAAGAAGAGTAAAAACTAAGGGAATAGAAACATTTATAGATGTGGATTGGGTACGTTTAACAAAAAATAAAAGATCTATTACTATATATTACATATTTGTCTCGTGGAACTTGATCACATTAAGGAGTAAGAAATAAAATATAATAGCAAAAGTAGTGTTGAAGCGGAATTCAAAGTAGTGGCACAAAGAATTTGTGAAGGATAATAGCTAAAAAAACTTTTGGATGAGTTACCAATAAAACCCTACTATAACAACATGATAATCCAAATATGTGAAAATTGATCTATAGAAGAATGTATTATCTGAATGGTATATGTGTCTAGCAAAATCCAAATTGCGAATATCCTCACCAAAGGTCTTCTTTAAGAAAGTTTTGAAAAATTTCTTCACAAATTAGATATGATTGACATCTACAATCTAACGTGAGAAGAATGGTGGAAATCACATATGTTTGGGGAATAATAATTGGCATTTAATCGCAAAAAATTATTATGAAAGTCTCGGATACTATGAGATTACAATTGACTTTTAATAGCAGAAATCAGTTATTGATTTCACTAATTAATTAGGTGTATATTTTGTAACTAATTAGGTGTAGTGAATTATTTGATTTATTTCTTCTTTTTTGGTACTCTTATACTATGTAATGAGAGAGAGTTGTACAATTCTATAATAACAAAAAAATTACATATTTCAATTATGTTTTCACATACTAATTACATTCATTTGATTTGAATGTAATTTAGATATTTGAGATAATAAATCTTTTAATAGAATTAAAAATTTGAATAAATGAGTGTCACCACACATTAAAATTCAACCTGATTGCACGCGTGCATGCATGTGTACAACATGCAACACGTTTCTTCCCAATTCGAATCATAAATAGGTTTTTCCTCCAGATATTAATTCAATTTATCTTTGAATTATATATCTATATATTATATATAATGATTTAAACGGAGACCCAATAATGTGTAAACGCATATATATATATATATATATATATAAATTGAATTGAACAATTACTTTTTTGAGTTATCTTAGACAATAATCTAACAAAATGTTTTTTGTATTGCATGCTAAGGTGCAAGTTATAAGTTTAAGTAGCTAATTGAAAAGAGTTACATAAACATATACCTACATAGATATATATATATATATATATATCAAAATATAAAGCCGTTACGTATGCATGCATATATATATATATATATATATAGATGTGATCCAGAAATTATCTTCAACCAAACGAAGTTTATTTAATAATTTATGTGTCAGTTTAATACCGTCAAGTACAAAGTTAACATAATTATTGAATTATAACTAATCAATTATTGATCCCCGGTTCCTGGAAAATTAATGTGTGGTTATAAATTGAACATGGTCATAAGGTAAGGCATGGTCCAATTAAATATAATATATATATATATATATATATATATATTAGTTACTAATGTTGTTAAATGGTAATTGTAAAAAGGGGAAATAATTATAAGCAATTACTTACAGAGGGATTCTTAATTTATGCTTAATTAATGAAGTGATGATTAATTATTACAGGATACTGTTGGGTATTGGAATTTGGGGAGCCATTGAGAATGGTGGGTAGAAATAAACAGAAATTTTAAAAGTAATAATAATTATAAGTTCTGGAATTAATGGAAAAAGGAGATTATAAAGGTAAGGAGCTTTTCTTTTTTCTTTCTCTTCCTCTCTCTCTCTCTCTGCAAAAAGTCAAATAGAGCCTCTTTCATCAATCATAATGATATCTTCACCGGCGGTGCAGAGGAAGAGATTGCACCCAAGATTCATCATCATTGCTCTTGATTTTTTATTATGGTAATATTCATACTTTTCAAGATAATTAAAACCCTAGCAAAAAAATATAAAAGAAACCCTAGAAAGTGATAGATATATTCATATCACCTCATCATCTCTTGTCTGATTTTTTTAAGTTTTTGAAAATTTAAAATTTTAATGATTTAGAAGCTGTTCTTTTTGAGATATTGCTTATAATTATTTTTACATGTGGGGCAAATGATAAAAATTTTTACTTGTGAGATTTTGGGTGATGATCTATTATTGTGTACTCATCTCTTTCTTTATTGTTTGATTCCATAAAAAAGTTCATAGAGATTTTTTTTCATACGCCTTTGGGAAAAAAATAAAACGCCTTCAACAGCAAAACTCCACTCACTTCTTCAAGTTTCCCAATTGCTAGCTTCTAAGGTCAAGTAGAAATATTCTTTTGGCACAGTGTACATATACGTATATATATATATATATATATATGTAAAACTTTTCTTTGTTCATACTAATTAACGTGATAATAGCTGTCATGTAGGCTGAATATTAGTTGAGTTACTAAGTATTAAAAAAAATTGAGTTTGACTTTTAAGAATGATAATTTAGGTTTAAAAATGCTAAACCTAATTCAAAGTGTTACAATTGTTCTTAGAGTAAATGGCAGTTCAATAGTGAAAATATAATACTTTGTAACTTTGGGAGGATATGAAAGTTTCTAAGTTGTGTTGGAGATCCAAATATATTTAAGCTGAGTTTTTGAATCTTTTGTAAATCATTTCTTTGTTGATATGATAAAGATCATATCCAAAAACTTAATTTTTTGGATGGGAATCATTTGAATTCATGAAAATTTATTAAGCTAATAGTACTTGAAATTAGGAGATTACAATATTTTTGTCGTTACATTTAATTCTACATTAATAAAGTGTAAAGATATATAGCAGTTTATGTATATGTTGAGCAACTTTTTTAAACACTATTATGAGTCATAATCTAACATGGTATGAAATAATTCTATTTCATAGTTTGGTCGAGTTTGATCTTATATAATATTCTGTTGATAATTTGTTTTCTATCTTGTAACTGATCAAAGTATATTCTTTATGTAAGCGACTCGTGAATATACTTTAGGTGAATGATCTATATTAATTTATGTACCTTATAAGTAATTTATCTTAATATTTTATGGTTTATTCTAACTTATATATTTGTTAAATAGTTCTTTTTACTACTTATAATTTTTTATTAGAATTAACTTTAATAAAGACTTTAATATTGTTTATGAAAAAATCACTCTCTCCATAATTTGTGCATTAATTTTTTTTTTCTGTTAATTCATCTATTATGGTATAAAAATGTCTAAATGCTTCTAGAGTAATATCATTTATTTATGATATGGTCACATGTTTTCTTTTTGTTAAATTACAATAGATTTTTATTTGAAAAAAAAAAGAAAAAAAAGAAAAGTCAATGACATAATAAGGGTTTGTTTTTAGTTGATAAATATACAATAATTCAATATTGTATAATAGAAGAGTTTCTAAAGATAACAACTAGTTAAATTTAAGGCAAGTTTTATAAAATTTAACGATAGTTTAATCAAATTGTCGTTGGAATTTAACTTGATATAATTCTAAATGATATATAACTATATTATATTAGGTATAAAAATGAAATAAAAAATATTTTATATATTATACGATGATGCAAATAAAATTTCTTTTTACTTTTAAACCTGAATACTCTGAATTTGATAGAAAATTACCCCCAACTTCTTGGATGGATTATCACATATTAGTTTGATTTCTTAACCATTCTAAAGTGATTCCATTTGGAAGTTCATCACCTATTGCATTTTGTATACAAAGAAGTATTTTTCATATGAGAAATATTATTGATAGTCTATAGAGCAGCTACAGTAAAGCACGTGTACTGTTGATACACTTATAGTTCATTTTTCCTAGTTTTTTTGGTTTTTTGTGGACCTTTTCCTTTATTTTTATCATATTTCTTTTGTTTATTCTAAAGCATATATATATATATATATATATATATATATATGAAAAGGAAAAATAAAAAAGAAAAGACTTTTTTATTAATATATTAGGTCCCATTTCGTTATCATTTTGATATGGATGTTTATTTTTTAAAAAATATTTTTATAACTAAATAAATAAAATTTAAAATATTTTTAATAAAAACTAAAGTTAAAATATGCTTTTATCAGATTAAGTACAAATATCACAATTTGTAGTTTTTAAAATATAGTTTTTGCTTTTACTAAAAATTCATCCTTAATATTAAAAGTTATTTTTATCAGAAGCATAATTTGTACTTTTTTAAATATTATTGTTTATAATTATTATCTTAAATACTGAATAAATTTTAAACAAAAATAATTTTAATAAACAATTATTTTAACAACATATTAAAATTTTAGCACAAATTTCTGAAATTTCAAAATCCGACAAAGTCATTATCTTTTGAACAGATGAAAGAAAGAGAGGAAGTGGAGGCTGAAAGGGAAAGTGGTTGGCTTACAGGTATAGTTTCGCTTACTTTTTTGTTTTATTTCCTAGAAAAATTCTCTTCACACTCACAAATATTATATATATATATATGTATGGAAGAGTTTATTTTGGGTATAAAAGGAAACTAAGCTGCATTATTCGCGATGGTGCAGAGAGTGAGTAGGTAACAAGAGAGAGATGTCGTCGTGCTCCCAAGGCATGGTTAGGCAGGGATTATTAGAGGAGGAAGCTTTCTTTTCTTTTCCACCTCAAAACCTAACTTTTCCTCCATTAACACCCTCTCACCAATCTCTCAACACCTCCTTCACTTTACCAATTCTCTCTAATCCTCAAACCCTACTCTCTTCCTCTCCGAAGCATACACAACGTCTCCTTTCCTTGCAAAGATCTACTGCAAATCTCACCTGGTAATTCAACTTACAAACTTCTATATATATATATATATAAATTGTTCTTCTCTTTTTTTCTTTTTCTTTTGTGGGTCTGATTTTTATTTTGTCATCTGATTTAGATCAGCATCTCAACGAAAATATCATTTTACATGAGTGACATAAATCTTGGAAAAGAATATCATGTTATTTGAACTTTCATATGAGTTTGTTGGACAGAAAAGTTTCATGTTATTTAAACTTTCATTATTTCATCAACGTAAGAAAGCTACATGAGCTGTTCAATGAAACTTATTTACGTGATATTATTTCGTATTATTTGGTATTTTCCCTTTTATTTATTTCTTAATGATCATCTCCTATGCATAAAGAGCAATTAATCCTGTTTTGATGTATATATAATAATGGTTTTTAATGCATGCATGTTTGATATAGGGCGTGGGGAGAAGGAAATATTGAGTGCAGCAAGAGTAATAACCATCATGGAGATGATGACGATGATGATGATGATGATCATCATCATCTTGGGGTTTCAGCCATGAAAATGAAGAAAATAAAAGCAAGAAGGAAAGTAAGGGAACCTAGGTTTTGCTTCAAGACTATGAGCGATGTCGATGTCTTGGACGATGGATACAAATGGAGGAAATATGGGCAGAAAGTTGTCAAGAACACTCAGCATCCCAGGTACACTTTTATATATGTATATACATATATATTTCAAAATTAATCTTTTCAACTTGGATTTTAGCATAATTAGTTGTATCCCATTTACACATGCCATGTTCCCTTTCTCTCTCAGTATCATTATACCTGCTATCATTATTACCATATGCTCTTTTACAGCCTCGGTGCAGGAGATAAGTGCATGGGTAATATATATATATATATATATATATATAAATAATATATATTTCTGCCAAATTTATAATTTTGTTAATTTTAAAAATCAATTAACCCGAAAAGCACAACATACAAACTAATAATTAGCTTCAAAAGATGAAATGCTAAAAAATGAAACAATTTTTCAATTATAATGTTCCATGAAAAGGGAACTTGGATATCTTTTGAACTAAGATAGAAAGTTGTATGTATATGGAACAACGTAAAGCTAGAAACAGAATTGAGCACCGCATATTATTCAATTAACTAGCCCTATACATATATATATTATATGGACTTATTATATATGCATGAAAAGAAAAAGTGAAAGATACCCGAGAGTACTACTGTTTGATGCTAGATAAAATTATTAATCTTGGATTTCCTTTTTTTTTTAACCAGTGTTAGTGAGGAGCTTTACATTTCATTCTCCTACTAGAAAAGTCAGTAAAAGCTCAAATACCCATATGTTCGTATAGTTTGTATACGTATTTTTATTTAATGCTGGGAGAGAAGGCTTTAGGGATAACGTTTGTGCTTGTATGTATATATGTGTGTGTGTGTGTATATATATCACGAGCAGGCTATGGTTATGATTTAAACTGCAGCCTAGTATCTCTTTTGAAACCACCAGGCGTGTAGAGAGAGAGAGAGAGAGAGTGTAGAGTACAGAAACTATGCGTTTTTTGTATGTATAGACACAGTCTACATATGCAAGTACTGTACTTCAAACAGTAATTTCTATTAGAGGATTGTTAGCTTTTAATATTAATAACGTAGTATATACATATATATATCGATAGATAAAATATCCATAAAAAAATATATATATATATATAGGTTAAATATGCACCTCATTTTCTTTAAGGGTTTGTTAATATTATTTTGGTTTAGCAAATGAGTATTACCCTTATACTAAGTCAAAGTAAGCAGGTACATTGTCCCGACTTAGTGAAGAAAATTAGTGTACTATACTAAATATAGTATCTATGTCTAAACAAACTAATTTGAAATTTAATTAGTAGATTTAACTTTCATAGTTTAAAAGTATATATATATATATATAAATTAATTACAAAATAGATTTTATATATTTATAAAAGAATTTTATTATGTCATTTTGAAATGAATAATTTTGACTAATAACCTCAATTATGGGCTGGTATTATATGCATGCACACAGCATCATAATAATACCTATCCAGAAATTTGAATCATTAAATTTTTTTTTTCTTTTTTGTCTTTATTGGTAATCACTAATAATGCTTAAAACTTTGCCGACTCAATCTGATTAGATTCCTGATCTTCAACCCCTTTAATTATGTTATCAATTGTCAACACTAGTGTACAGGAAATACAACTTGTGATATTTAGTTATACATGCACACATAGACAGAGAGAGTAATTCACTGAATATACCATAGACAAAGTACAGTTAAAAACCTTCTGTAATATAGTATGAATATTCTAGTTCAATTTCTATAGATTCTGCGGAAAAAATTTACATTATAGATCGATTTTTTGTGATTTCTTATAGGTTAATTAGGTTTTAAGAAAATATTTTTAGTTGTTTCGCTTTTGTTAGAAGTAAAATGTATAATATTTTTTATCACGAACCAAAGAATCTCTCTTAATCAATCTGGACACCAACATTAAAGAGTATATAAAAATATTTAGAAAATATTTTTAGCCTCCATATATTGGTTTTGTTAGAATATAAAAAATTGGTTCGTTCATTTTCTATTAATTTAAACTTTTAAGATGACTAATTCAGTTAATTATTTAAGGTGTTGTGATAGTTAAAGTTGTAATTTTTATATTCTATACTTTCTATTTTATAAATATGAATTTAACAAAACGCTTGATGCCTGGCGTTAACTACACTTTCACCTAGTAAATT
>NW_019014620.1:397209-408095 GCF_000150535.2 Carica papaya | reverse complement strand
GCAAAATAGATTGAGACTCTGGTGAGCTTGTACCCGATTATCTTCTCTTTATCTAAAAGAGTTTACTAAGATAAATGAATCAAACTTAGTTTTACCCTTCTTTGGAGTAAGAATCACTAGTTCTCTAAATTAAAGGATAAATAAAATAAACTTTTTGTTATATCAATCACACATGAAAAAATTCTATAAAATAGTAGATTATAAACTTTAAAAAAAAAATTATAGAGTTCTTGATGATTCTATTAGAAGTGGAGTTTTGTATATGATTAATTAATGACTTATCTATTTCAAAATATATGATTGTGGAGTTTGTCGATAAAGGAAAAAAGTTTATTGACATTTAGGAACCACATGGGGGTGAGGAAAGTTAAATGCATTAAAAAAAATAGAAAATAAACAAAAAGAAAAATTAAGAAATTCTAGCCAACTTTTTATATTACTACCCTCTTAAAATTCCTCAAGGTCTTCTATTAATGAATCTCGTAATTCTTCATATCATCTCCATCTTTTTACATATAAGAGAATAAAACCATTCCTTTTAACTTAGTGTCTCCCTTCTATGATATGTAAATAGATTGGACATGAAAATCAAACACATTCTAACCAATTCCATGATAAGACAATGTTCATGAATAAAAGGAAAAAACAAAAGCTTTTTATCTTCTTCCTAAAAAAACCCTACAAAAATTGCATTATAGTAATCATCTTTGTCAAGTCATTAAGTGGAATTTATTGACTCCAAATGGTGTCGGTTTAAAGTTTTGAGAGCTGGACTTGGGTTTACTTTGGGAACGAATTGGGAGTTTGGGCTTCATTCTTTTTTTTTTCTTTTAACATGAACCAAGACTAACAGTGCTTAGTAATAAGCAGTTTTTATTTGGATTGTGTCTTAATTTTGGGCCCCCTTCTTTCTTTTTTCCTTTCTTCTTTTATAACGTAATCATAAAGAACATAATAACAATAATATAAACTGTGAGAAAATTGGCATCTACGTTTAATACTTCACATTTAAGCAATTTTTTATTTAGATAGGATAAAATTAGGTGTGAAACCATTGAAATAAATTTTTAGGTTCTTCAATCCCTACCAAACATTTAAATAGATCAAGATAAATAAATTGGTTGCCACCTGCCTACCCGCACTACGCACCTCCTCTCACAACAAAACATCCTTCTAAATTTAGATAGAACGCTTAGAGAACAAGATGGGGAAAGAAAAATCTTACGAACGTATTGTAATTTCATGAATAAAACTATGCCATGAGGAATTTAGATCTTTCGCACATTGCCACAATCATTTCAACAACAAACCCTTTTCTAGTCCATAATAGGCTTTAGCTCAAAACTTCCAAAACCTTTACTTGTACAAACTAATTCCTAATTAACTAAATGTAATTTCCTATTAGCCTCACTTTCTTCCCAGCGAAAGTCCCTCATTATACTCCCCACTCTTTTTGTCACTTTAATCAACATCTTTAAGAAAGAGATAATGAAGAAGAGCCTCATAATTGATAAAATTCGAGTCACCCTTGTGACAAGAATCTTGGATATGGCAAGCTAATAATTCTTGTCTCATCTTTTAAAAGCTTTCGATGAGTCCTACTTAATGCATAATCTAAGATATGAAAGAGTTAGTTCTAACATTTTGTACTTAACTCTTTCACTCTCAGGAAAAAGAAAAGACAACTCAAAACAACTTAGAATTTTCCTGAAAACCAATAAGTACTCGCATAGCTTACAAGAAGTAAAAAAAAGAGTGTAATTAACAAATTGTAGCAGGTTAGAACCCATTGAACTTCTGTTGACATTGATCCCCTCAAAAAGCCCAAGGCATATGGCATAATAGACATTTTAAATGAAAGACTATACAAATCTGAGACTAAAAAATCAAATTTGTGGAAAAAGAATACAAAGCTACAAGATAACATCATAACAAATTAATGATTTAATGTATAACAATATAATTCAAACTATATGGCACTAAATTTCCACATAACAAGCCATATGTATTGGACAACAATTATGTTTTATATATAAACATAGATGTGGTTATAACATATATATATAAATAGTAACTGGTTGTAGTGAAAATATTATAATTTATTCATATGTTAAATAACAAATTTTATGTCATAATTTGGTATAATTCCAGTTTAGATCTTGTAATTCTTTTCTCTAAGAATTCAATATCTATAGTTCGATAGAGAGTGAGGAAACCAATATGATGTTGTGGATGCAGGAGCTATTATCGATGTACCCAAGACAATTGCCGCGTAAAGAAACGTGTGGAAAGATTAGCTGAGGATCCGAGAATGGTGATAACGACATACGAAGGAAGACATGTACATTCTCCATCACATGATCTCGAAGACTCCCAAGCTCCATCTCACCTCAACTTCTTCTGGTAGTTACCTGCATGCATATGACTGAAACAATTTATAAACCATATGATATGCTAGATTGTCTTATCAGCCTCTAGTGTTTGATAGTTTTATATCTCCACATCATCATAAAATAAACAATATAATATGTATGTAAATGGTCGCCATGTTTGATCTCTTGCATTCTCTTGTATGTGTAGTGTGTAAACCAATAAAAATAAGAGGGTAAAAGAAAGACATAGTCGTGAGTTTATATTGAAAAATAGAGAAAAAGTTTCTTATTTTCCTATTATATACTTTCCTTAAAAGATTAACAGATAATTTGTATGCATAAGGAGGTACTGTTTATTTAAGTTTAAAAAGAAAGTCAAGAAGGAAAGTTTATAGTTTGAAAATAAGAACTTTGGTTATAAACTCAATGCTTTTGTTCTAAACTCAGTTTTTGTTTTTTTTTTCTTTGTTAGTACTTCTAAACAATGGTTATTACCTGAACTTTTGTAAACTCCTTTAAGTGACTTGTGTTTTTGGTGGTGAATGTCTTTCTTTTTTTTCTTTCTTTAAACAGAAAATGAGACTTCTAAATTGGATCTAGAAAAGAGGGTGAATGAAGATAGTGTTTGGAATTTTTTCTGCTATAACTTACTAACCAAATAATTAGATAATCAATATATATACATAAATATTACTGGTCATTTAATCGTGATTAAAACAAATGTTAACAACTACAGAAGTAGTTGCGGTCATCTTTCTAAGGTTAACTTCTCTTTCACTAAAGTTCCCAAAACCAAATTCTTGATATTTCTTCTTGTTCTTAACCTAAGTGTTGTGACGATCTCAAAACAATCAGCCAATTAACTCTCATTAACTTCAGACCTTCTTATACCAGTATGTTATGTCTTCCAATCTATCCTTCATTCTTCGAATTTTGTTACTTATTATTTTATTTGTAACTTTTCATTAATAAAAATTCGACCTCATAATACTTCAACCTCTCTATATATGGATCATTCTAGACAAGGATTGGACATTATTATCCACAAAACTATCAAAATGTCATGTGATAATCTAGTGCTCACAATTAATGAGAATTAGGATGATAATAAATGTGACATAGCTTTAAAAGATACTATTCTCTCAACCAAATCCATTTTAATTAAAGTTTTACATTAGATCATGAATAGTATTTAGAAGCCCATAAATGCAATTGAAGTTCTTATCTTGTGACTTAAAAAATATATATATATATTATTTCTTGTATGCCACTTTTTTATAAGCATCAAATACAATCTAGATTGCAAAAAGAACTAAATACAATATATGAATATTTACGCAATAATGGAAAAAGAAATTTTGTAATAAATTAATGTAAATTTATATACTTTACACTTCCTGCAAGCAAATGATAGTGTGAAACAAAGTCGTAGTCTGTCTCGAAATTTGATGAACATGGGCTTGGGAAGGGTTTTTGGTTAAGATGTCAGCAATTTAATCGTTAGAAGAAATAACAAAAACTTGCAATTGTTTTCAAACAACTTGTTTATGAACTTGATTATGAAGAAAAATGTTTTGTTTTGATATAAATATTGGATTGAAAATGAGGTACATAAAGTGAATGGTATCACACTAAAGATGACTTGGATGATAAGA
The DNA here is from genome assembly GCF_000150535.2 of Carica papaya. The sequence continues at coordinate 404,068 of NW_019014620.1, read as the reverse complement.
GAATGCTAAGTTTAAAAAAGAGACCGGAGCCAACGAAGTAGCAATGGCATTAATCATTTTTATTTGAAGAATATGGGATGGTGATTGCTTCTTTCCTTGCCGTGGAATTATATTAGATTCTAAAGTAAAATACAAATTTATTTATCAAGTGACAACCATCTTTTAGAATGTAAGTGACATGAGGCAATAATGCTACAAAGTAAAATTTATTTTTAAAAGAATAGGAATTGCTAGTAACCCATTTATAATAGAGTTAGACATTAGATCGTGCATTGGTCTTTATCTAAAAGAATTTACATTCAAAAATAATATTAGACAAAAATGGTTGATGTTGAAAATTTTAAAGAGATAGGCTATTTCAATATAATATTTTATTGAAATAGGAGGAAGAAATAAGAGAAACTAATAAAAAAAGAAAACTAAGGTTTTTATTTCTGGTTATTGTTAAAAACCTTTAAGTACATGAGTATATTTAAGTATAAATATAACTCTTAAAATTTCAAATACATAAATGATAATTATAAACCACAACCATTTAGGAAAACTCAAAAGACTCATATTGAAATCTAATTCATAAGCTATAACCTATAAAAATCCAAAGATACATTCATATCCGTAACTCCATATAAGATAAAGAATCCTCAAATTATTATTGTAAACTCCTTAGTTAAGTTTCTTTAATTTCTATATTATTGTCTTTAACTCCTTAAAAGATAAAAAGTCTCCTTAATTTTTAAATTATTATTTCTAATAGTTGATGCACATGTTTAACGTTAATGATGTGTTTAATTTAGATATTCACTTAATTTAAAAACTTATGACAAGAAAAGTGACTCAAGTAGTAATCACTTTTAGTAATAAACAAACTTTATACTAAAAGTTTAACATATACAAACAGAAACCATTGATACAAGTTATTCCGTAATGAATTCAGTCTTGTCGTTAAAATTATACTACGTAAATGAAAAAATTTGTAAAGTTCAACATTTACTAATTAGTAATTTTTCATTGGTAACAATTAGACAATACAAACAATTTCTCTTTGTATAGCTCCTAACTTAATTCTTTCGTAATTATAGATTTAATACTCATTAGTTGGTTCTAATAATCTAACTAATTAGTCATTACCCCATTACCTCTATTTGAAAAAAAAAAAATAACTTTGACCTAATTTCATCTGCAGCTTCCTTCATCATCTATCCCACAAGCTACAACTATCTTCTCATTCTTCGCCAATGGCTTAGTTTCTCATTGTTAATGAAAGTTGTAGCCTCCTTCATCTTCCGTAGGTTGTTCTCTCATCCTTAGCTTCCTTCATCGCCATGCCACATCCTCCTTCATTTCCCCACATTGTCGTGCCTCCAGATGCTTCATTTTACCTCTTCATTTTTGTGTCTCCTGCTTCATTTCCCTTCTTCATTGTTGCGCCACCTCCTGCTACATCTCCTTCATCTTCGCATTTCTCACACATATTTGTCTTATTTATGTAAAATGTAGATAAAAAAATTAGGATTGTGAGGTTAAAAGCAGGATTGATTTTTCTTTTACTAGATTCCAACCTCAATCCTCGTCTATCAGAGTATGGCTTTCCAAATTTCTTTCCAAACATAGATTCTAATTTTCGGTATGCGTAAAAATCATTATCATACCCCAATTTTTTTAGCCAAATAATAATAATAAAAATAATATGATAAATAATAGTTAGATTAATAATAATAACAATAGCAATAATGAGCTGATAACTAAAATATTCATATTATCCATAGTTGCAAAGTTGCTGTTGTTGTTATTGTTATTATTATTATTATTATTATAGTTGTATTGTTATTGAATTTTATCTTACCTTATTTTAGTTTTGATTTATATTGCATTTTAAGTTGTATTTAAAAAATTAAAAAAAAAAAGAAATAGTATAGAAAAGGAAAGTGGGTTTGGGTTCACTAAAACCCATACCCAAAGCTCACCAAAATGGACTAGCAGCCCAGAAGTTGAAAATGAAAAGAGAAAAAAAAATGGATTAAAAGTCAAGCCCATTTGAAAGAAGCCCAATTGAAGAAAGAGGAAGAAAAATGAAGGAAAATAAAGGAAAAAATGAAGGAAAATAAAGGAAAAAATGAAGGGAAATGCATCCAAAACGACATCGTCTTAAGTCAACCGGTTGTGAAAAAAGAGGCATAGAAAGGAAGTTGTTTTGTTACTCTTCGATTAAGATAAAGTGTTTCTGCTTGCTCGAAAAAGGAGGTCGCCCATGGTGGCGCGGGAGATCGAAAGAAGAAGAAAAAGAGAAAAAAAAATGAAGAGGTGTGCACGAAGAGAAGAGATCGAGTACGAAGAAGAGATTGGTTTTTCTAATTTTTAGAGGATCTTCGATGTCAGGACACTAATCTAAACAGCTCTCTCGCCTTTAAAGGGTCAAGCTTGAAGCTTAAAGAGGGGATCACAAAGAATTGAGTCAATATCGGTTAGACAACACTATGATTTTCGTAGTAATTAAATTATGAAGTAAAATATAGACTTAATACGAATCTTTGAGGTATTATAAATATTTAAAATTGTTTATTGAGCCAATTGTAGATCATTGATAGGTTTTATCTTATTCACTAATTTACTATAAGATTTAACGATAATAATATAGATATTTTAAGGAAGATTAAAATGGGTCAAGGATATTTATTTGGAAGTGAAGATGCCATTAATTTATAACCTTTTTATATAAATAGTTATAAAGTAATTTTTACATATATTAGTTTCATAACTTAATATTTCTGAATAAATCAGGATAATCATGTTAATAAAAATTTTAATATTTGTTCATGGGAAATGAATAAATCAATATATCACAAGTAGGTTTGGGACTTTTGATGAGTGATTTACTTTATTCTAATTTTACTTTAACATTTCTCTTTAATGTTTCTTTTTGATTTTATACTCTTTTGTCAAGTAAATAAAACAAAATAAACCTCATTAATTTAGAGAAAAGCTCTTTAAAGTTCCAAATGTTGAAGAGGTAATGCTCGTTGCACTATAGTTTTCTTTCGTCCGCATAATTTTCTTTTTTTATTTTGCCAATATATTTTAAAATCTTTCATCCCAACTCTCGATTGTAACAAATGTAGCTAGTGAAAATATAAATGACACTCGCATATACATCACAATAGTTGAATATGTTGGTTATGTATCCACCCCAAAAAATGGGCACATCAATAATTTAAAAGAAAATAAAAAAAAGAAAGAACAATCTTTTCTTTGTGCAGAACTTGAAGAAAAAAGGAAAATAAAATCAAATTTAAACTTCCCTAGAAAAAGAAGAAATTGCTTATGTCGACGATGATATCATTAGGGAGAGAACGGAAGCCACATGTTTTTCTCTCTTGGCAGCCACTCAATTTATATATACAGTTCTCTTCTTCTTCCTTTTCTCCTCTTGTCGCACAAGCTTTCTTCTCTTTCTCTCTTAATCTGTTTTTTTTGTGTGCAACATACATATATATACCTCTAAAAACTGCAGCTCTAATTCTTTTTTTTTTCTTTTTTTTTTCTTTTCTTTTAAATTATTGATTTGCCCTTTTTTTTAGGTTAGATACATAACCAACAATCTCCCATTCCAGCCCATGAGGAGATGTCCATCATACATTGCTCAATGTCCAGTCAGTCTCACATTCTTGGTGTAAGACTAATGCGTGTCACAAGTCACTATGTTGGTCAACATGTCAGCTGGATTTTCATCAGTATGAATTTTTTTCAATAGTATATCTTTATTATTCACTATATCTCGTATCCAATGGTATCTCACATCAATATACTTAGTACGACAATGATATGTGGCATTCTTACTCAAATATAGAGCACTTTGACTATCACAATTCATCATATACTCATTTTGTTTCAAATCCAACTCTTTGATAAATCTTTTCATCTAAAGCATTTCTTTACTTGCTTCAGTCAAATCTATATACTCTGCCTCAATTGTAGATAAGACAATACATTTTTGCAATTTAAACTGTCATGATACATCTCCCCTGCAAAAGTAAATGCATACCCTGAAGTAGACTTCACATTATCAAAGTCATTTTCCATATCAGCATCTGTATATCCCTCTAGAATTGGTTCTGAACCTCCAAAACATAAGCGTATCTTAGAAGTACCTCTCAAATATCTGAAAATTTATTTTATTATTTTCTAATGACTCTTATCAGGATTAGTAAGAAATATGCTTACCAAACTAACAGCATGAGCAATATCTGGTCGAGTGCAGCCGTAGAATATGTCAAACTCCCAACTACAGAGGAGTAAGGAACAACTGAAATTTCTTCTTTTTCTTTTTGAGTAGCAGAACATAATTTCTTGCTAAGTATGAAGTGATTAGCAAGTGGTGTGCTAACTGGCTTAACATTCTTCAGATGAAATCTATTTAGAACCTGCTCAACATACCTTTCTTGCGACAACTATAACTTTTTAGTTTTCATGTCACGAGTAATTTGCATACCCAAAATCTGTCGTGCTGGTCCTAAATCTTTTATATCAAAAGAGTCAAACAATTCTTTTTTCAAACTACTAATCTCTGTATCATCTTATTCTACTATCAACATATCATCAACATAAACTACCAAAATAAAAAACTTACCATATGAGAATGCCCTGAAGTACACATAATGATCTCATATATTCTAGTGTACCCATGATTGACCATGAAAGAATCAAATTTCTTATACCACTATCTCGGAGCTTATTTCAATCCATATAAACTCTTTTTTAACCTGTAAACCATGTGTTTTTTTTCCTTTGACTTCAAATCTCTCTTGTTGATCCATGTAGATTTCTTCTTCCAAGTCACCATGAAGGAATGTTGTTTTTACATCCAATTATTTCAGCTCAAGATCTAAACTAGCAATCAAACCAAGAATTACCCAAATAGAGCTTATCTTCACAACAGGAGAAAATATCTCATCAAAGTCAATTCATTTCTTCTTATTGAAACTCTTTACTATCAAATGAGCTCTGTATTTCACTAGCTTATCACCATCTATCTTAAGCTTATATATCCACTTACTTTTTAAAGCTTTTCTACCTTTTGCAAGTTCAACTAACTCATAGGTATTATTCTTCTTCAAAGAGCTCATCTCTTCTTCCATTGCTTTCAATCACTTAGCCTTTTCTTGATATTTTGAACTTCTTGAAAGCTTTTTGGCTCTCCCTCTTTAGTAACTGTAATATACTAAGAACTAGGATATCTGGTAGAATGATGATGTGTTCTAATTGATCTCTAAGCTGAGGTTTTTCTGTAACCTGAGATGTAAAGGGCTGCTCCCCTGCTCAACATCATCTGGTGTTGACATATTATCAAAACCTTTATCATCATGTAACTCTCCCTCATCTGTAGCATCTCTGATCGAAGGAGAAACTAGTGCAGGAAGAGGAATACCTTTTCTTATGCATTAAAGTCTGATAAGATTTTGTACTCATCAAAAATCACATCTCTGGACCTAACGACTTTCTTCTTCACTAGATCTCATAATTTGTATCCAAACTCTGTATATCCATAAACCAGAAAAATACATAAAATTGTCACTGTCATTAAGCTTCTGTCTCTACTCCTTAGGTACATGCATAAATGTCTTGTAGCCAAATATCTTCAAATAAGAATAACTGAAATATCATAATCTAAAGGAGCTGATAGAGATCGATTCATCAAGTAGCAGGCAGTGTAGAGTGCTTCACCCCAAAATAGTTTTGGTAAATTAGTCATTTTCAACATACATATGACCTTTTCAATGAGAGTTTTGTTTGTTCTTTTAGCTACACCATTATGTTGAGTAGTAATAGGCACTGTCTTCATATGTCTAATTTCATGTTGTAGGCAGTAATTCTCAAACTCCTTTGAAGTGTATTCACCACCATTATTACTGCAAAGATGCTTTAAAGAAATTCATTCCTCTTTTTCCACCATGACATGAAATTACTTAAAATACTAAAGAATTTGGTCTTTTATTTTCAACATAAATACTCAAACCTTTCATAAAGCATTATCAATAAAAGTAAGAAAATATTTGCTACCTCTTATGGTTTCCATATCAATAGGACCATACACATCAAAGTAAACTAATTCAACAATATTATTTTCCTTTTCGGAGAGCTAATAAAAAAAATTCTATGTTGTTTACCATATACACAATAATCACAAGAGTTGAGACTCATGCCTTTTGCAAAGAGAATAAAGAACTTTTTTTGCCAAAATCTGTTACCCCTTCTCACTCATGTGAGTTAGCCTCTTGTGCCACACGTTTGGTGAAATATTATCTTCAGCTTCATTCAATGCACATCTAATAGTATTCATTTGAGTCTTGTAAAGTGTATGACACAATTTGCCCTTAGCAACAACAATTGAACTTTTAATGAGTTTTTATTTTCTACCACCAAATAGATTGTAATAACTATTTAAGTTAAGAGCATTAGTAGAAATCATATTAAGATGTAAATCTAGTGCATGCTGCACATTCTTTAGAGTCAATGTACAACCAACATATGTCTGCACACAAATATCACTAATACCCACAATATTTGTATAGCTAGTATTACCCATCTTCACTTTGCCAAAACCCTTTGCTTTGTACATAGTAAGACATTTTTTTTTTTTGTTGTAGCATGATAGGATGCTGCATAATCAACAACCTACTTAGTATCAGAATCAATGACATGGTTATGATCCTCAATAAATGAAAGTACAACCAGTTCTTCATTGTCATCAGCTACCAATTACAGTAATGTTCTAATCATCTGTCTTTTTTCTGATTTTTCTCACTATTTTTTTTTACTTCATTCATATCCTGCAATTTCTTTTCATATGTCTCTTTTTACCGCA
>NW_019014620.1:358168-378389 GCF_000150535.2 Carica papaya | reverse complement strand
TCTGCATGGGAAAGGGGACTGGGGGGATAAGCGATTGAATGGTTTTTCTGCTCAGTCAAGGTTAAATAGTCAAAGGTTTAATGTTTCTGAAACACAATCATACCCCATCAGAAGAATATTTCTTCCTTCTGATAGGTTTGGAGGAGATGATTGTATATGTTTCTCCCCTTTCGGAATCACTCGGCTAAATAGAAATTGTAATAGCAAAGATGAAAGAAGTGCTCAGATCATTCACTTAAATCTGCCTATTGATATGTCAGTTACTAAAAATTCGATGTGCGACATCACTCATGTCCAAGGTAGAAAAGAAGTTTCTATTGGAGAAGCTGTGGGCTGCAGTTTCCAGGGTTATATTTATTTGGTAACTAAATGTGGTCTTTCAGTATTTCTACCCTCTGTTTCAGTTCCATCTGATTTCCTTCCTCTTGAGATCAGTGGACACCAACAGCCAAGCAGGAATACAGGCATTGGAAGTCAATTAGAAATGTCACAACTGAACCAGCCTTATTTATGTTCATGCTCACCATGGCAAGTTGAGATTTTGGATAGAGTTCTTTTGTTTGAAGGCCCTGAAAAAGCAGACTGTGTATGTTTGGAAAATGGTGAGGATAATATTCAATTAATTGTCCATTTCTAGCATCTGATCGGAACTGATGATTTTATTTTCTTGATATTTTTTACTGTTTGGTGCATCAACTTCTTTTTAGTCCCTATCCAGAGAGCTATTTCCATTTAGTCACATCTGAGTGCTTAAACTTTCTTTTGTTATTCTCTTTCTCTGCTTTATTGCTTGGTGTTAGCTGATGATCTATCACTTGACAGGTAGAAAGAATATTCTACTTGAATTTGCTATCTATATTTATTCTAGCTGCATTAAAGTATACATGATCTTTTTTTCTGGGGCTTATTTGGAGTTAGGTTATGATTAGATTAGAATTTGGGCAGGTAGGCATGCACATCTTAATGTTCTGTTCATAATGATTGCTTTAAAAAGCGATGAAATGTATATGCATTAACACTTTGAATTAAACAGTTCTATAAAATATATACAAGATGCAATCATTTTCTCAAAAAAAGTTCTCCAAGTTACTAATAGATTGGAATAGATTTTCTTGGACTTATTAATTAGTTAAATGCTATTAGATCTCAAAAGAACATATGCAGTAATATTTAAAGAAAAAACATGTGCAGTAATATTTAAAAAAAAAAGTGCAGTAAGATGCTAGTGGTACGCTATTGTTCAGAGATTGAGAAATTGAGCAAGAAGCTACCATCATTATTTTTTTAAGGGGTAAAACAAGAATTAATAGAAAGGGAGAAAAGGATAATATAAAAAGAAAAATTATAAGGAATATTCCAACAATAATACAAAGGAGAAGAAAACAGAAAAAGACTGAAATGCAAACGGATAACTAAAATCAATACGGAATAGCAGCTAATCCCCTTGCAGAATAGCTAAATAGACTCTCTGAAAGAGATGATATGCTTTAACCCAAATAGGAGCCACAAAGAGCACTTTGTCCCCCAGCAAAACGTAGAGATTAGAAGCAATCTTTCTGAAATTTTCGTTAGTGGTAATGCTTGCTATTCTTTTCAATCATACTTTTGCTACTGTATGCCACTTTTTGCACTTGTAATGTTAAGGGATGCATATTTGAAGTTTCCATAGTTGATTTACATTAGTGGTGATGTTTGAGCTATTAGGATGTTTAAATAGTGACTTCTTTGCATGAGCGTTCAACCTTCCATGTGGGATTCCTCTTGATAAAGATTTTAAAAGACATTGTGTGGTGTGATGGAAGTAAGGATTTTGAAGGAGTCCTATAATGATGTTATTAACATAAAAGTTGACAGATGGTATATCAACTATGGTCCTTGATTTATGGGCTATTGGTAATAAAGTGGGTCATGGCTGGATCAATGAGTGATGAACTCTAGGCATGGATTGGGCTATGTAAAAAGAAAAGATACTTAATGCTCCTATATGTTTTTTGGGTTGTATGGAAAGAGGAATTCTAGAGCTTTTGATGGGGTTGAAAATGATTTTTCAAACATTAGGGATAGATAGATATATACTTTTGGTTTTATTTTTTTGGGTCATGACATCAATAGAATTGATGATATTGACAGTGTCATGGACCATTTGATTGAGCTGTAAATATAATGTAAATGGGTGGTACTCCCTTGGTACCTGTAAATTAACAACACTTTTATTTAAAAAAAAACATAAAAATTGACAGGAAAATATGACACAAATGATGAGCTGCAGAGGGCATAGGTTATTTTTACAAAAATTCTATCTCAATTTGAAATTTGTAATCAAATTTTCTGTTTTTTTAATTTTTATTCATGATACTTAATTTACAACATTTGAATATATATAGGAGAAAATTATAAAGAGTTTTAATAAAAAAATAAATACAAATTAGACTTATAAAAGGAAAAACTTTCCTAGTTATGGAAGTTGATTATGATCTTTTTTTATAGGAAAATTTCCCCGAGGATTCTAATTTGTACAGGAATTGAACTTTTATAAGAAGTTGGATTTCACATTTAGTTGGAATGGTGGCCAATGTAGATTGGCAGTTAGAAACATTAGTACCCAGATTGTGTTAAACTTTGTTACTGGTGCAAATGTCTTCTAGTAATCGATTTCATAAGATTGAGTAAAGCCTTTGGCTACTAATCGAGATTTGAACTTGTTGATGCTACCATCAGCATTATACTTGATTATAAATACCCATTTACAGCCAATTGGGTGTTTTCCGGGTGGTAATTCTGCTATTTCTCAAGTCTCATTCTTTTTTAAGACTTGGATTTCTTCCATAATTGCAGTTTTCCATTCGGAAACTTTTAGTGCTTCATATATCGTACTTGGTATCTATATTTTATCAATATTGCTAATAATGCTTGGTGAGTTGATGAAAGACCTTTATATAATTGTGAATTGGATGATCAATGCATGCTCTTTTTTGTTTTCTTAAAGCAATAGGTATATTATCATACAAATTATGAATAGAGAGATTTGAACTTGGATTACCTGAAGTATTCAGTGATGTTGGATTTAGATTTGGATTGGATTCATGACTCTGATAAGGTGGTTGTGACTCTTTCTCTTCTTAGTTTTTGTACCTTTTGGTGTAGATATGAAGTTTAGGTTTTTCAGTATGGTGAGTAGGTTTAGGTACAAGTGTCTCATCTTGATCTATGTGTTTTGGAGATTGAATATGTTCAATCAGAGGAGGATGAGATATTGAATGGTAGAGTTCTAAACTTGAGATGCTTGTGTATTCTTTTCCTTCTGAATACTAATTTTATAATATGATTGATTTTCATGAAATATGACATCCATGGAGTTATAAAAGTTCAAAGTGATTGGTAAATAATAATAATATCCCTTTTGGTTTAATGAATACGCAACAAAGATGTATTTTATTTATTTTGGGTTTAGTTTGCTTTTGTGGTAGTTGTGTATGTGAACAAAAGTTGAACAACAAAGAACTTTGAATGGGTAGGGTACATAGATGTCGAATGTTAAGAAAGTATTAGAGTAGAACATGGTAGGGTATTTGAAGCTTAAGGATGTAAGAAAACATTTTATTGATAAAGTAAGTTGCAATTAAAACAACTTCTCAAAAATTTTGGAACTTGAGTTGTAAACATGAGGGACCCATACCACTTTTAAGAGATGTCTATTCTTTCTTTCGATTATCCCATTTTGGTGAGGGGCATGAACACATGAAATTTGATAGAACAATCTCCTCTTTTTCAAGATATATTTCCAACTCTTTTTTAAAGGATTCTTATGCATTGCTTATCTCTAACACTTGTATTTTTGCCTGAACTTGAGTTTGAACCATGTTGTTGAATTTTTTGATTACATAATCAGTTTTTAATGTTTCGTTAATGAGGAATAGTCATATACTTCTTGTATGATCATTTACAATGGATATAAAGTATCTAGTACCAGTAATATTGTTGATTCTAGATAGCTCCCAGACATCACTATGTACTATAGGAAATGGTTTAGAAACTTTGTAGAATATTGTGAGATATATAGTACGTTTATGTTTGATAATTGACACACTTTACAATGAAAGTTTTTCAAATTTTTATTTTTAAACAAAAAAGGGAACAATTTTTGAATGTATACAAAGTTTTGGTGTCCCAATCAATAATGTCATTGTAATAAGATTGTATAAGTAAATTGGACTATTTTGAGACTCAACACTTACTGCATTATGAGATTGTGTCCTCAAAAATCCATTATTCTTGAAGAGAAAGAGTCCGGAGTACATCTTAGCATTGTCAATCGTCATCCTAGAATTCAGATTCTGAAATTCCAATAAGTTTAAGGACAATTTAGTAATACAATTATGATTTTGGGTAAGTTTGCTTGCTGATAACAAGTTGCAGTCCAAATTAGGTACATGAATTACTCTCTTTAAAATTAACTTCTTTGAGATGAGGATATCACATATTCTAGCCACTCTTGAGTGACATATGTATGCTACTTTTATGGTAAGGTTCTGTTTGCATGGAATATATTCTTGAAATAATGTTTTATTTCCCATCATGTGGTTAGATGCTCTTGAGTCCATGAACCAAGTATCTTGATTTCTTGAAGTAGCATTAAAAATGCTTAAAGAATTGTCTTTTTCAGTTGTTATCCCAAACTTTATGTTTCTATTGATGGAGTTTTCATGTCGGAACAATTTTTTGGAGGGTTTCTGTATGCTTTTTGTTGAATGGGTATGATTCCTTAGTGGAGATACTTTCATCAATAAAGAAATGATTTCCCTTACTTTCTTTATCTATCGTTGATTTTGTGGTTTTCAAATCAGTTGTTTTTCTGTGAATTTTCCAGCAATTGTCTCAAGTGTAATCTAGTTTTCTAGAATGGTCACACCTAGGCATTCCCTCTCTTTATTGATTGCTTGAGTTGGGATGAGGGTTTCAGGCAACAAAGACAAAGTTTTGCTTCGTAGCATCACTTGTGAATTCATCTCCCAACATTACTTTTTTTTTTCAATTTCTTCTCTCACTGCTTTGGAAAATATTTCATGAATACCAGGTTATGGTTTCATTCCGAGTATTCTTCTTTATACCTTATCCAGATTTTTATCAATCCCATAAGAAATTGAAAATATCTTTTTCTTTCTAAAATTTCTCTGTACCATTTTAAATCATCTGAATAGTTCTACACTATTTCTTCAAAGACAATGAGCCATTGCCAGTGACGAGTAAGCATACCGTAATAATGGGTTACAGATAGATCTCCTTGTCATGGGTCATGGAGGTTAGATTCAATTGCAAAATTTCTGATGTGGTTTCTTTGCTTAGGTAGAAGTCATTGGTTGCTTCCTAAATTTCTTGTGCTGTTTTGTACAACAAAAAATTCTCACAAATATCATTTGTTATAAAGTTAATAAGTCACAATATAACCAGATTATTTTTGGCCTTCCAAGTTCAAACTTTTAGGCCTGTGGCACTTGGTTGGGTGACCTTTACAATGATGTATTCTTCTCTCTCTCTTCCACTGATAAACATCTTGACCGATTGAAACTACTGAATATAGTTGCTTCTATTTAGCTATGGCTGCTAATCGAAATTTGGGTGGCTTTTGATTCGAGTGGTTTGATAGAAATAATTCAATCCGAACGATATGTGAATTCAAAGAGATCACTAGTTCTTGCTGTGTCCATCCAGTATTTGGTCATCGACAAGAGAGAGAGAAAAAAAGAATTTTCTCTTTTTCTTTTTTTAGGTTAAGAGATCCTGCTTTTATATTATGAAAATTTGTAGTCAAATTTTCTGTTTATTAAATTTTTATTCATAATACTTAATTCACAAAGTTTTAAATATGTATAGGAAAAAATTAGAGAGTTTTAGTATGAAACTAAATAAGTTCGGAAATGAAAAGATATCATAGTTATGAAAATTGACTATAATTCTTATATATATGGAGATTTTAAGATACTAATTTATCTACGAATTGGATCTCTACAAGAAGTCGGATTCTTACATAATTAGATAGTGTACATTGTTTGATGTCACAAAGGAAAACATTCTTGTGATGTTTTGCTTAAATATCATGCAATTAATATTTCAAAGCTGATATATTTTATACTTAAATATGGGTATGATGTTTTGATTTCATGCTGTAAAAACTTCCTTTTGATAGAAAAAGAAGTATTATTGAGAAGGAAGAACAAATTTACATTGGTTGAAAATAAAATATCTCCTCGAACCTTCAGTTAGAAGATTCAAAAAACAATTAAGGCATATACCATACAATGTCATTTGGCCCATAGTGTGGCAAAAAATTTAATTTGTTACCATAAATCTTGACTGGGCAAAATTAAAAATCTGCCGATCTCTTCCGACCCATAATGTCCATAATGTCCATAATTACTCCTCTCCGCAGGGATTTTGCTACCTCTGGAAGCCCCTCCTTGTGTATACATGAGCTCATGAAGCTCTCCACTGACGGTGGAGGGCGTAGGCTGAACAAAACAGGTCAGATAGTCTTGTCACAGTTTCTAGGCATGTCACATTACAAGAACAAATAGGAGTGGGTCTCCTCTCCTTATGACACATTATACAGATAATGGTGAAAAAGCGCGACTTGGCTTGCACTTGCAGCATGCCATTAGTATTGAATCTTTGAAGAATAGCAGTTCATGGAAACACCCTTACCTTTGAGGGCACCTGAGCCTTCCAAAATGACTTGGCAAAAAGGAGTCGGTAGCAATTAGGGTTATGGTTGATATGGTTAAAAAGGGACTTACCCTGTATCTAATCCTGAGAATGCCCGAGTCCAAATTTAGTATCAGGCTGTGGATTGAGTTTAATTGTCTCCAACAATTTAGCAATGTTAATAGGTCTCGAGTCTCCCTGTCAGTAGGGTGAAGAAGAAAGTGAAAAACCTAGGCTATATTGCCATTTGTTGGATTTTACAAAACAAGAAATTTGAGCATTATGTCTAGTGGATATATTATATAAACAAGGGAGGTGACTGGCCAAGGAATTTTTCCCAATCCAATTGTCCTCCCAAAACAATACTCTAGAGCCATCTCCCACTTCTAGAGGGGCAAAAGGTAGGTATAATGATTGAACTTGGGAGATAGCCTTCCTTCTATGCATAAAATGCTTGTTATTTGGAAGATGGTTATGGCTCAATGGAATGGTTATTCTTTCCTTTTAAATGAAAATTGGAAAGGCACAAGCTTTTTTCTGTGAAATTTGTTTCAAAGCCAATAATTATCTCCATGTAATCATCTTTATTTATGTAATTTCTTAGATGCCTAGATTCTAACATAAGCTGATAAGTACTTCCAAACCTTTGAGACCACACATGATCTGGTAAATCTATTTGTTCTTTTGAAGTTAATATATTTTGGATTTTTATTCTAGATAAACACGGATCATTTTATTGATCTGATTATCTGTGCTGTATTTTGTGTAGTTGGAAGGGAGCAAAAAAAAATATTTTGAAAGGATAATAGATGTGGTGTATTGGAAAAAAAGATAGATTTATCTAATGCTACAACTAAATTTTGTATTGTACATGAAACTTTACTGAAGACATTTGGACCTATTTGTTCAGAATATAATTGGTTCTTCAGCTACTTTTTGCAAGATGGTAGAGCAAACTTCTACTTCTTTTATGAGTTGATTTAGTTTGTAGTCACACTCGGAAAGACTTTTGTATTTTTAACTTAATACGAGTTAATTGATTCACATCTTAATGGTTTTCCACCTTTCGGTGGTGCTTACATAGTGGCTTTTATGTCCTTATTTTCCGTGGATTCTGTGTTCACTTCTTGGTTTGTTTGTGGAGAAGCACTACTGGTGCTGCATGCGAGGGCAATTTTTCTCACTGCAATTCATGGATAATGATGCCATGCAATGTTGTGCAGGAACGTGGCTATAAGATAGATCTTGGTTGATTACTCTATTCTGTGGAATCTGATTGGTTTTGTGGTTGTGGCTTGTAAATCCAAAATTTCAACTATTCATTGATATTATAGATGAGAATTTTCGTAGTGTTTTAGTTGATGTTTAAGCTGTAGGGAGGAATTGGCTTTTGAACTATGATAAGACCCATACATGAAGTAATTTCGACTTCTTTAATTAAATGCATTATTCTCATATTTCTATGTTCTGGCTGTTTGGACAAAACTATTTTGGCTGTGCAAGTGAGATGAAAATCATGTGGCAAAATTTTCTGCCAACTTATTTTAATTTTCAACTGTCCTTTTCACGGTGATAACTGCAAACAAATCTGTCCAAATATCACAATTTCATTTGTATGGATTTTTTTTATCCTTTTCTTTATAAGACCAAGCACATTTCCGATGTACCTGAGATGTTGTATGGATCACTGCCATGTCAGGTTGGGACCTGAAAATTTCTCGGATGCGTCGACTGCAAATGGCCTTGGATTACTTGAAATTCGATGAGATAAATGAGTAAGCTTCTATATACATCGTGCTCAATGTTCACATAATTATACCAAATAGTTGCTGAATATTTTCCTAGTCATGCTTTTATCTTTGCATGCAGTTTCAGGTTTATATTTTTCTTCCAAATTATAGTAAATACAAAAAGGAATTTTTTTATTGAGAATAAAAAAGTGATTTATATTCAAAGAGCACCAAGAGAGTACAACCCATATATAGAAATATTTACAACTCTAACAAATGCCAATAAGGTCTCTTGAATCCTTGCTAGAGTATGGTGGTTGAATCCTAATAACAAAATTAGGATCTGGAACAATGATTTTTAAACCTATCAAAGTTAGGATTTATGGGAGATCGCAATGTGAAATATTTTCATGCTTTGGCGAGCTATAGAAGAAGATGCAATTACATTGAGGAGCTTTGGGTTGATGAAAAGAAAGTTGTGGGTAACAACTAGATGAGGGAGGCTGCTAAGGATTTTTTTTCTGGTTTGGATGAGGAGTGGGGGAGAAGGCCTAGACTGGATGACTTACAGTTCAAGAATCTGTGTGATGCAAGTAGGCAGCTCCTTGAGGTGGAATTTACTGAAATTGAGGTGCTGGACAGCTTAAATATGTGTAATGGGGATAAGGCACCAGGCCTGGATGGGTTTAATATGAAGTTTTTGCAGGACTTCTGGCATGTTATCAAGAGTGAAATGATGGATATATTTAGGGAGTTTCGTGAATCAAACAAATTTGTGAAATCTCTAAACACTGCTTTTCTTGTTTTGATTGCTAAGAAGAAAGGTGCCAAGGATATAAAAGACTTTAGACCCATTAGCCTGGTGGGATGCATGTACAAGCTCATTGCAAAAGTTTTGGCAAATAGACTGTTCAGGGTGCTTGGTGAGATCATAGGAGACTGTCAACATGCTTGGTGGGTGGAAGACAGATTTTGGATGCTGTCATGACTGCTAATGAGGTGGTGGATGATTTGATTTCGGGTAAAAAAGAGGAAATTTTATGCAAACTTGACATGGAGAAGGCATATGACCATGTTAGTTGGGATTTTGTTGAGTACATGCTGAAAAGAATGGGCTTTGGGCAGAAATGGTTGAAGTGGATACACACATGCATCGCTTCCACCTCCTTTGGAGTCCTTTTCAATGATCGACTGTCTAGCTTTTTCTCTGCTTCTCGTAGGTTGCGCCAAGGTGACCTACTCTCTTCTTTGTTATTTATCTTGGTCATTGAGGCACTGAGTGGTTTATTAGCTAGAGCTACTGACTTGCAGCTGTTGAGGGCTGTAAGCATGGGGAGGGGTGACAGTGCTGTCCAGGTTTCTCACTTCTTTTCCGCTGATGATACACTGATATTCTGCCTTCCGGAAGTTAGAAATCTCCTTCACTTGAGGTGTGTCCTGTTTTGTTTCCAAACTATCTCCAGACCCAACATTAACTTAAGCAAGTCTGAAATGGTGACAACTGGGGACACAGGATGGGATCTATCTTATTAATGTCATGGGTTGCGAAGCTGTCAAGTTGCCTATTAAATATTAGGGGATCCACTTGGGTGCAAAATATAAAGACACTAGCACTTGGGAACTGGTTGTTGATACTCTTGAGAGAAGACTTGCAAGTTGGAAGAGAAACTTCCTATCGAAAGGAGGTAGACTCACTCTTATTAAGAGTACACTAGCCAACCTCCCTATCTATTATCTTTATACGTTGACAATCCTGATTAAAGTGGCAAAGAGAATGCAAGCCATCCAGTGTCGCTTTTGGGTTGATGAGGAAAGGAAAAAGAAGATATTACTTAGTTAAGTGGGAAGAAGTCAAGAAACCAATTCGTCAAGGTGGCGTGGATATTAGGTCTCTTGTTGAGATGAATGTTGCCGTCCAAGGGAAGTGGCTATGGAGATATTTAAATGAGGTAGATGAGATGTGGAAGAAAATTATTGCGGCTAGGTAGGGGGAGTTTCCTAGCGGGGATATAGTTGGGAGAATTATTAGACCTCATGAGCTTGGCTTGTGGAGGAAGATATTGATGGACTGGCTGAGATTCAAAGTGTTTATACAGTGGAAACTTGGTAAAGGCGACAAAATAAGTTTCTGTGCGGATGAGTGGCTGGAGGTTGGATGTCTTATGAGGAGGTTTCTTAGAATTTACGCAGTAGCCCAGACTAGGAACATGGTGGTTGAAGAAGCATACAAGACTACCAATAACATTGTATTTTGGATGGTTAATGTGACAAGAATTTTGAATGACTGGGAAGCACACGAATATGAATCATTGCTGCAACTTTTAGTGGATCAAAAGGTTAATACCAGCAGCGATCAGATTCAGTGGAAGCTGAAACACAATGGGGATTTCTCGGTCAGGTTATATTACTCTCACATTTTACTTTCTGGGCAGAGTTGGAGTAGGGATTTTCCAACTTTTCAAATTTGGAAAACTAAGGTCTCCCCTAGAATTGCCTTCTTTGCGTGGGAGGCTTGTAGGGAGTGTATCCTGACAATCAACAAGCTAATGAAAAGGGGTGTTACAATTGTTAGTAGATGCTATTTATGCATGGGTGATGTGGAATCTTGCAACCAAATTCTTCTTTGGTGCCCTACTGCTTATAGTCTTTGGTGCATGATTTAAGGGCTGCTCGGTATTAATTGAGTCATGGCAGGTTTGGTTAAGGATGAGATTTACGCTTGGGGTGGTTTCTGTAAAAAGAGGGATTTTGTAAAGATTATTATTTTCACTAGTTTTTGGGTCTTATGGAAAGAAAGAAATAGCAGAACTTTTGAGAGTAACGAGGTAAAGATTTAGAAATTGAAAGATAGGTGGTTACATTATTTTAGCTCCATTTTGTTAGGACATGACCTTGTTACGGTTAAGGATTTTGGGAATGTCATTAATATCCTAACACAATTGTAAATCTTTTGTATATGGGGTGTTAACCTCGTTGGTACCTTGTTAATACATTTTTCACACTTTTTATTTAAAAAAAAATTATTTTCTTGTTCTACCAACGTAGAGCTCCTCATATGTCCTGTTATTGTCAGCCAACAAGTCTTAAAAATCATCCATATTCCGATATTTTTTGGCCTGTATCTGATGACATTCTATTATTTGATTCTTCCAACAGTTTTTTTCTGTTATGCTTAAAGTTTAGATTTCATTTTTTTATATTACTTGGATGTGACCTATGTTTCAGTAATTGGTTTTCCTTTTTT
The DNA here is from genome assembly GCF_000150535.2 of Carica papaya. Next base: position 366,716 of record NW_019014620.1, on the reverse strand, counting down.
TCTTGGTGGATGCATAGATCTTTGGATATGCTTGTTAACGTGGAGCTCGCAGAAGAAGGCATTTTGAGGTTGCTCTTTTCTGCAATCCATCTGTTGGTGCAAAAAAGAAGTAGTGATAATGAAGTTTCTGTGGCATCAAGGTAAGAGTTCTCAATGATTCTTACCTTCGTATGGCTGAGGATTCTACCTATTTCTATTTGTAATGATACCAGAAAGTTGGAAACTGTTCTTGTGATGACATCTGATAATATGCTGTGACCTTCTTCTCCTAATTTTGGTTTTGTTTTTTCATCAAGAGAAAGTTCATCAACTTTGATGCAAATTGACATCCTAGAATTCCAAACTTTTTTGTCACCTATGCATCAACAGTTCACAATGGTCTACAGGTTATGCTGGTTTTATACTGGTTCTGTATTTTATTATCACACTCCTTAAGTTGCAGAGGTGCGTAGGTGTTTGATGTTGAAGGTATCATGACATATGAACTGGACCATGATTTTGAGCCTTATTAGCAGGCTACTGCTGCTGTAATGAGGAAATCTAGTTAGTAGTGGTGATACCAATTTAAACTGAGTCCAATAAAGTTTTACTTTCCAAGTATAGCTTGAAGCTCGATTGTACTTTCTTTATGCTTGAGCGTGGCTTATTTAAAGGAAATATAGAGTCTGACCTCCTTTTAAGAAAAGCTTAGCAAAAGATTGAGCCTGGATAAATTTGAATTCAAGCTCAAATAATGTCAAACTACATTAAATCGAGCTTGATAAGCTTAATAAGGAGCTCCTTCAACATTCTATTTACCTGATTTAGTTATTACTTTTACAAATCTATATAGTTATAAAAAATTATCTCTTAAATATGTTTTATGTTGTATATTTTAATATAATATTGAAATATATTTACTATATCAGGAAATAAATAAGCATGTTAATGAACTTCTGAACCAAATTCGTCGGGGTGGAGTCTTTGGCGTAGTTAAAACAACATTTCTTCAAGCTTGAAATTGATTTTGATTGAATTTGAATGAGCTTTTGCTGGGCCAGATATGAATCATCAAACTGTTTGGCGAGTTGCAACCCTTACTGGTTAGGCACTTCGTTCGTTGCCTGAATTCAAGAATATATTAGGGGTGTGTTTGGTTCTAGAAAATATGGTTGTGTTTTATTCTGGAAAATATTAGAATGTTAATTAGTATGAAGAATAATTTTTTTGAGATATAAGTAGTATGAAAAAGAATAATAATTAACAAACATAAGAATGAAGCTAGAGTAGTACTTTGAATGAAATAACAAGTCGTTGATTTACTGGCTTGAATAAGGTTGCTATATAATAGTTATTCCGTGGGATAAAATAAGATTGTAACGTAATTGTGATTGCATTACACAATTTGATTGCAACTAGGAATAGCTCGCTGTAATTTCATTTCTAGGCGGTATATGGGTTTGAAATAGAACTAGAATTAGGTAGAAGTAACTTGTTCTTTTTGTCCCTTTCGATAGAAAAAAGGTAATAATAGAGAAGGAAAAAGAAGTACAACAATGAAGGACTAGATATACTCACAAAAGAGAAAAGGAAAGAAGAAAAGAGATAAGAAAAGAAAGCAAACAAATCAAATGAAGAAAAGCAGACCAACCATAAGTGAAACGAAAAAGAACAATATTTAAAATGTTCATCGCCTTAGCCTACATAGACACCAAAAAAAGACATCCTATCCCAAAGATGCAAAAGAGGAGAAAATTGATCACTAAAAATTCTAGCATCTCCAGCCAAATCACCCACAATCCGGCAAAAATGATCTCGTGCATTAAAGACTTAATCAACTTCGTCTTATAATTACCATGAGGAGCAGAAGAAATGAAAACCTCAACAGGAGGAGGGGAAACCCAAGAAACTCCAGAAATATCAAATAATCGTGTTCAAAGGATCTAGGCAGTATCGCAATGTAGAAATATCTGGCTGTGTGATTTAGCAACTTTATAACACATCTTACACTTCTGTGGATAAAGTACTATTTGATACTTAGGTATAATTAGTACCTTTAATTTGTGTATCTTACTTCGGTAGTTTTGAAGTTACTCGAAAGTTAGGATATTTAGGTAGATTTTTGATGAAAAAGAAGTAATATTAGGAATAAGAAAAGATATATATATATATATTTGAAATAAAAAGTATGAATATATTAACAAAGCATCAAGGGGTTACAACCCATGTACAAAAATAAGATTTCTTCCTAGATCCTTCTCAAAGAAGAACTTTGAGACGAGATAAAATATTATTGGTACCTCTGGTTTATCTAGCTTATTTAAGTAGATTTTAGTTATCTGAAAGTTGGATTATGTAGATAGGGATTTTATGATAGAAAAAAAGTAATAATTGAAATAAAAAATAATATATTACAAAGTTAGAGGATCAAATATCCTTCTAGAGCCTCCAAAACAAGAAAAAGTCAACGCTTAACCCACACTTCCCCCACGAATTCCTATCTGACAAAGAGATAGAAATATCAAAAAGTTTTCTGGGGGCTTTTGCCTATAAGGAGGCAAAAATTGTTGCCTCTCCCACAAAACTTGAATCGGGAAGGTTCATTATTCAAAAATCCTATGATTGTGTTCTAACCATTATGTCCATAAACTTGCATAGAGCATCTTGCCAAAGAGGGTTTTAAGTACTTTTCTCATCCCCTCTCCATAAAGTTTCGAGTTCATAAAGCACTCCAAAGAGGGAGGAACAATCTAAGTCATCTATACATATCGAACATCCTCGTCTAGAATTTCTAAGTGGTTATGCATCTCCCTTTTCTTGCTACACATAACACAAATGTATGGGGAAAGAACTCAGTTATGCATGCAAATTTGCAACAACTCTTTAGTGCTTAGCCTTTTTAAGTAGTGATCTATGCAAATATCTTCACCTTGAAGGGACTTTAGCTTTCCAAGACATTTTGCAAAAGGAGTGTGATAACAATTATGGTTTTGGTTATGTGATTAAAAAAAGATTTGCAAGTGTATAATCCCAAAGGGTTTAAAGTTCAAAGTTTGTTATCTAGCTTTAGGAATAATGGAAGGTTTCTAGCAAGCTTAATTGGGTTAGTATATTATCGGTTTCCGGTCATTAAGGTTTATAAAAACATAGAGGTTCTAGGCCACAGTATTATTTATGTGATATATAAAATTGGAAATAGGTATATTGTGAATTGAGGAAATATTATAGAGGTAGGGGATTGATTAGTTAATGTATTATCCTCCAATTATCCTCCTAGAATAGTGCTCTAGATCATCTCCCACTTGAAAATGGGTGGAGGGAGTATATAGGTGAAGCAAACTGGTGATTGCCTTCTGATTTTTGTGTGTTATGTAACTACTAGCTATTTAAGCCATCTATTTCGTTGGCTACCGTGAATATCTTTTAATCATCATTTGCCATAGCAACTTTTGGTTTTCTCTTTAATTATTTTGTTTAGTGGGAAGAAAATGTGAGTTTTAATGTGAGCAACTTTACCATTTTTGACAGAAAAAGAAACCAAATACCCTTAAGTTATTCTCTAATTTTGGGCAAAATGTTCTAGTCTTGATGCAAATTAAAGGTGCGACCGCTTATTGAGATCAAATATGTTGCTTTATAGAATGTTGACAACTTGACATCACGAATGAAGGACTTGCTAATAGCATTCTTTGCCTTCAAAGGTTTTAATGTGGCCATTTACTTTTTTCATTTATAGTTTGGCTGAGTCACTCATCCTTCTATTTGTTGGAGAGAAAAAAGAGATGTCATTAAGAGGCTTATAGGGGGTTTTGTCCATTGACTATCAAATAAGCTCATAAGATAAACTATCAAGAAGGTTCCCTAAATCCTTCATCATGAAGGATGAGATGTCCTATCAAAATATTCTTGGGGAATGGAACCAAGAATTTCTAATTCTATGGAAGGGGAACAAATTGTGATGCGGAACCCAATATCAACTGATATGATAAAAAATCGCACATATATTGATGCGAAATCTGGTATCAATAGCGCAATCCAAAGTCCTGCATATACATCAGAAATCAAAACTTAAAACTCTAAATAAACCCTCTCTACTTGACCCGCACATAATGGGAGAGTGAAAACTAAAGTGATAGGGAATAAGTGAATTAATTAGAACGTCACAAGGAAAATCTTGATAAATTAAAATTAATTCAAAAAAGAAATTGATGAAAGTACTACAAGTAACTTTGATAATTAAACACCAATTCCCCACTCAACAAGAAGATTGGAGAAAACCTCATTAGTTGAAATTAAAACTTTGTAACTTTATTATTCTCAAAACTTAAATTAAGACAACTGTAAATTAATGATCTATTTATAGTATAAGTCATGTGAACAATAAGAAAAACAATCTCCTCAATTAATTGTAAAATTACATAGAAAAATAAATGTAGAATAGAATAAGAAACTTGCATCAATTAGAAAGATTGCCTACTAAAATAGGATTATGATCTCTTTTTTAGATAGAGAAGATCTTAACTAATTATGAAGATGATTAAGAGAAGAATTAAGGAAGATTATGATCAATTTGGGAAAGGTTTAATTGCTCCCATAATCTCCCAAAATTCATGAGATTCAGTCTCCCATTAAGGAATAGGATTTGTTTTCTTCTTTCTCTTGATTTGCTGTGCGGTTGAAGAAGGAAATCCACCCCTTAGTTGATTGATCCTTTAAGAAGAAATTATTTTCCCTCTTCCTTGCTCTCATCAAACTGCCTCAAAAGCTTATATTTTGTTCTTTCCAAATGACTCAGAAATAGACATCAGAATAAGATTAAGAAGCTTCTTTATGGATTTATAAACTCTCAACCACCCAATGCCCAAACTCCATCCGCCATTCACCCATGGACAACCCAAGGCAGATTGAGAAGACTTAATGTAGAACCAAATTATCTTCTATCCTCTTAGCACCAAAGAACGAGATGGTTGGGGTTTTTTATACTCATGGAGATAGAAAGGGAAGTCTTGTGATACTTTTCCCCTTTTCTTTAGGTTTTCCATATTCAGGATTCTTCCCCATGTAGCTTCCCACATGAAAATAGCTAAATTGGGGGATGCTTTGCCCTTCCAAATTTATTTCTACAGAAATCTAAAGGCTGTAGCATTCTTGAGAGAGTCGATTAATATGATGAGATTTTACTGTGAACTTCCCATCTTTGTTAAGGGACTAGATAGGGCAATATTACTTGGAAAGATCCACCTAGCACTGAGACAAAAGGGCCACCAAATCCATGTACTTGGGCACCTCCAAATCATTTAGGTTCCTGGAGAGAGTGATGCTGCAAATGGTATTTTCGTTCAAATCTGTCTCTGCGACTCAACCTGTTATTTCCATTAAGGTCATGAATAAAAAATTTGAAACTAAATCATACAGAGGGTTGGCATAAGTTTTGATTAATTAATTTCCTATTTCAGTCAAGATGGTGGACATCATTGTCAAATTAGTTGTTTCTAAGTAATACTTTTAAATTTGAATTTCTTTAAAAAAAGTTTTAATTTTAAATTAGCAAAATCTTGTTCATAGTAATGTGAACACCTGCAAGTCTACCTTTCCTCATTTCATCCATAAATCCAGTTGCCACAATGAGACTTTTACTAATATTTTTTGGAATCCGAAAGTTCCCTTTTAAGGTTAAGGTTTTTGCTTGAACAACTGCTTTGGACAGCTCAAAGCTAATAATTTGTTGCATATTTGATTTGATTTAATTTTTTGCATATTTTTTTAAAAAAGAGAGAGCAAAATGCTAATGAGTTGTTGCAAATTCACAGACGTGGCAGTGCCTTTTCTTCTGATGTGTGTGTTGTGAGTCTTCAGGCGCCTGAGTCCCATTGTTGTCTCCTTGCATTTTGATGTAGCTTGAAGCCTTTGGTATAGCCTGTTTGATACTTTTGGTGTTATCAAGGTTGTTCCCCCCTCCTTTGAGCATTTCCTCTGTATGTTCCTTAAAGGAGGTGGGTGGAAGAAGAAAGCTAGTGTTCTCTGGAGTGGTGCACTTTTCACTGGGTTGTGGGTGTTATGGCTGGAGCCAAGTGCTTTGAGGATCATTTGTCTTTGCCCATATCTCTTTTTTGAATTTAATGGTTTCTTAGTTACTTTGTGGGCAAAAATCTCATGGTTTTGTTGGGGATTTCTTTTGACTACTTTGCAAAGGGACTGGGATGCATTGTTGTTTTGATGGTTATTAGTGTTCCTTTCTTCTTTCTTAGGAGGATTACTTGTTCTCCATTATTGTAATTGTTTCTCCTCTTCTAATATTTCCCTTTTCACAAAAAGAAATATTGTTCAAATCTTATGAAATTTTTTCTCCAGTTTTACTATTTTAGTTTGGTTTAGTTTTTTCTTAGGTATTATCTATTCATGCTTCTTTAAACTGTCTGTTGCAGGCTTCTTGCACTTGCAACCTGCTTTGCGACCAAAATGATTCGTAAGTATGGATTCGTTGAGCACAAAAGGGAAGCATACCTATTGGAGAGACTGCATGGGTCCCGAATGCTTTGTCTTCCATCTATTTTACCGGATAAAGCAGAAAATGAAATTGGAAACTCGAGAAGGATGCATGAGATGGCTCGCTTTTTGGAGATCATACGTAACCTGCAACGTCGAATTAGTGCAAAATTTAAGAAGTCAAGCCAGGTGCAGGATAATTTTGCTATTTCACATATTATTTTAATGTTTACGTTTTGCATCATGATACTGAAAAAGTGTTGTTTGAATTTTTTACAACTAAAATTTAAGCAATCCATTTCCTCTATGATGCAGGGTGATGGTGAAAGGGCATTAAGTTTGGTGGATCCTGGTTCATTGCAGGATGAGTCTCATTTTTCAATTGCTCCAGCAGATGCTCTATCATTAGAGACATTGAATAAGCAGGAAATTACTATCTCTGCATCTGCATCAGCCTTCAATGATACTGACAAATTTGCTTTGATGCCTAAGGATTACGTGAACACCAAAGCTTCTGGGGTTTCAGATGACTCAACTGACGTAGCAGATCTTGAGCCGAAGAAGGTTCTTCCATTGGAAAATCCAAAGGAGATGGTTGCTCGTTGGAAAATCGACAAGTTGGACCTAAAAAGTGTGGTGAAAGATGCTCTACTGTCTGGCCGTCTTCCTTTAGCTGTCCTTCAGCTACATCTTCATCGTTCAAGAGAAATCATTGCAGATGAAGAGCCTCATGATACTTTCACTGAAGTTCGTGTCATTGGGAGAGCTATTGCATATGACCTATTTTTGAAGGTATCATAAATATACATATGTAGTTGCTCAAAAATGAAGTTGCTTGTATTTGTGCACTAACCATACAATGACCAATAGGGTGAAATTGGATTGGCTGTAACAACATTGGAAAAGCTTGGAGAGGACATTGAAACGTGTCTCAAGGAGTTATTTTTTGGCACAGTTAGAAGATCTTTACGAGTACAAATCACAGAGGAGATGAGAAGGTATGGTTATTTAGGACCAAATGACTGCAAGATATTGGAGAGACTATCACTTATTGAGGTATGTATAATTTTGTTTCACTGTCTACATCATGCAATGTTAGAATCATAACCAGTGTAATTTTGAGCTTCATGGTTTCTGTGGATTGAAATTTCTCTCTTTCTTTCTCTCTATCTCTTCCTCTCTCTCTCTTGTCTGTATTCTTGGTGGTGGAGAAGAGGTTTTATCCTAGCAGTGTTTTCTGGAAAACTTTTGAAGGCCGTCAGAAACTCAAGCAAGTTGCATCAACTTTGAACTCTATTGAAGAAATAAATTTGCACCTGTTGGGTTCACATATGTTCAACAATCTAATAATCAAGTGTGGGGAAATTGATGGAGTTGTTTTAGGTTCATGGACGAGTACCAATGAAAATTCATCTGATCCAATGATTGAGGAAGACAATTCCCAGGCTGGTTACTGGGCTGCTGCTGCAGTCTGGTATGGTGCCTGGGATCAGAGAACTATTGATCGGGTAAGTCAATTTTTAAATAATTTATTTTCTTGTATCTTTTCATTTTAAGGGTTGAATAAGAGTTTATGAAAAATAGAATACTGTCAGAACATAGTTTAATTGCCCTTCTCTTTCCTCCAAATGAGTAGTTTTAATGAGATTTTGCACCAGGTGCCAGTTATATGATGATTTCAATATATTTCAGTTCAAATGCTGGGGCTAATTTGTGTCATAGCAGAAGGCTTGGTCCTCAAAAGCAAGAGAACCTTTCTTGTAGTGGTGTAAAATCAGGAATTTTTTGTTTAGCATGCAATTGGAATAATTATTTCTTAAACATTTATTGATGACAAAAAAAGTTCCCTTAGACCATTATGGCGCCCGATCTATGACCGGCCATTCTGGCCGACCGCCCCTATGAGTCTCATGAGTGTCCATGGCAGATGTTATCTAGTCATTGAAGACAAGTTTTTTGATCTGGTATGTGAAGGGAAATAAGCTGATTATCTGAGAATCTATGAGAATGGGCGAGGGTTCAGAAAGTTGATTGTCTTCAATAAAGAGGAGGTGCGGTGGCTTTTAGATGCTTTGATTGAGTT
>NW_019014620.1:312041-323806 GCF_000150535.2 Carica papaya | reverse complement strand
GATGCCATGCCTAAGGTGGGAGACCGACAGTTCTAATGCCTAAGATGAGAAAGACTTCATGATAATTGTCTGACTCTAGAACTTAATATCACTAGAAATAAGCAATGCCTGCATGTTCCTTCCTACTGCTAAGGAGATCTGGGAAGCAGTCAGAAAGAATATTTCAAGGTTAAAGATGTGGCCCAGCGTTATGACCTGACCATCAAAAAACTTAGTATACAAAAGAAAACAGATCCGTAACAGAGTATTCTAATCTACTAAAAATCTGGTGGCAGAAATTAGACCAGTACTGCTGCTTTACTATGGACTACAATAAGGATGTAGCCTGTTTGAAACAGTTTCTGGAGATGGTCACGTATTAATTCATAGTTGGCTGCACTCCAAAATTTGATAAGATAAAAGTTCAAGTCTTGGGCAAAGAAGATTTGTCATCCCTAAGAAGTCGGTTTCCTACATGCTCCTTCAAGCTAGTTTGAAGATATTGAGCAAATCAAGTTTGGAACTCACTCTTTCTAACGTCTTATCAGGTAATGCCTTGGTGATCCGCAATTTAATGACAAGACTGAATATGCCACAAAGATAATGTTTCTGACTCCATCTTTTCGTTAACAAAGTGTTTATCAGTCCCCACATACTTAGTTCAAACATAATGAACTGGGTTCTCTGCTATATTTGTCAATTGAAATGATTTGGAAGAGAGAATTCTCATTTCACCCAATACTCTTTGTAGCTAAAATCCTTCATAGATACCATGTGCTAAAATTCTAAACTCAACTTCAGCATTACTCCTGGATACCACTGATTATTTCTTACTTCTCCAAGTAACTAAGTTTCTCTAGACTTATGTATAGTATGCAGATGTGCATCTTCTTAGTTATAGAACCAGCTCAGTTTGCATCAGTGTATATTTTAATTTTTTGACTTATATTTTTCTTGAAAAATAGTTCTTGTTCAATTGTTAGTTTTAGATACTTGAGAATTGAAACACTATCTTTATAAGTTTTTCAACTGAGTTAGTCATAAATCGACTTACCACACTAAGGTCAAAATTTATATATGGTTTGGTATGTGAGAGGTAAATCAATTTACTTACTAGACATTGGTATATTTCTTTGTTAATTGGAGCACTATCAACTTTCCTTTTAAGTTTAATAATGGGATCCATGCTGTGTCTACGTGCTTGCATCCAAGCAATCCAGTCTCCATTACAAGATTCAACACATATTTTCGTTAAGAAATTAAGATTACTTTCTTTGATCTAGCAAGATTTAGGAGGACATTTAATTAATTCTACTTTCTTTGAAACTCAAGGACCTGGGAAGACGTTCTATTAATAAAATAAGTTGCACATAGAACAACTTCTCCCCAAAAAATTTTTGGAATTTGAATTATTAACATGAGGGACAAACAACTTTCAAGAGATTTCTATTCTTCTTTTCGGCTTCCCTATTTTATTGGAGAGTACCAACACATGAACTTTGATGAACAATTGCTTCTTTTTTAATATACATACTCAATTTTTTTTAAAGTATTCTTTTGCATTGTTTGTCTTTAGCATTTGTATTTTTGTATGAAATTGAATTTGAATTATATTGTTGACTTTTTTGAATATGTGGCTAATGTATGATTTTTCTTTCATGAGGAATAGTTACGTAATTCTTGTATGATCATTTACAAAGGATATAAATCATTTAATACCGATAATATTGTTGATTCTACATGGTCTCCACGTATTACTATTTTTTTAAAATAAAAAGTATTAATTATATTAACAATTGAGTTCTCAGATATCACTATGTACCACAACAGGCAGTTTAGAGGCTTTATAGGGCAATGTGAGATATATAATACGAGTATGTTTTCACTATTGATATAATTCATAATAAAAAATTTTTTATTTTTATTTCTAAATAAAGAAGGGAACAATTTTTGAAGGTATACAAAGTTTGAGTATCCTAATAATGTCGTAATGTAATTGTACTAAAGTTGTTTAAATAAGTTGGATTGTCTGAGACCCAATACATAGTGCTTATGAGATTGTCTCTTGAAAGATCCATTATCCTTTAAGAGAAAGAGGTCAGAGTATACCTTTGCATTGCCCATCGTATCCTATAATCAAAATCTTAACATTCACATAGGTTTGAAGAAATTTAGTAATACAGTTATGATCTTAGGTAAGTTTGTTTACTGATAACAAGCTAAAATCTAGATTAAGTCCATGAAGTACTCCCTTTAAGGTTAATTTTTGTTAGATGGGGGTATCAACAATTCCAGCCACTTTTTAGTGATATCTATTCGCTATTTTTACTATGAAGTTCTCATTACATAGATTATATTCTTGGTCATATGGTCGCATGCCCCTAAGTCAATGATGCAAATATTTTGACTTCCTAAAATAATGTTAGCAGTAGTAAAGGAATTATCGTTTTGGAATTGGTGAGCTTGGTTTTCCCCTCTTAGGGCCTTCAAAGCTTGGCCCAAAACTCCTTTTCATGGATCTAACCCTTGACATAATCTTGGAAATCCCTCTTAAGTTTATTGGCCTATGTTCTTTGATACTCCATCCATAAAATCTAAATGCACCTTGAAGTGGACTCGTCATAGATTTATCTCTATACAAGCTTTGTTTAGCTTGAATTGAATCTTTTCTTATAGTTAAATGGAACAAGCTGTGACTTCCATGCTTTATAAGGCCTAAATTGTGGCCTTTTGAGCTCATGAAGCCATGAGCTTCCATGTAACTTCTCATATAGCCATGAACTCCCATTTGGTCTTCCATGTGAGTTTGAGTTATATCTTGGTCATGAGATCTCATGTAATTTAGTGTGAGTTGTCCCCCTTTGCTTGTATCAGTTGTTTCAAATCTTATGTTGTTACTAATAGAGTTTTAATATAGGAACATTTTTTGGAGGGTTTTTATCTGCTCTTTACTAAATGAGTATGATTCATTAGCGGAAATAATTTCATCAATAGAGATGTGATTTTCCTTGCTTTCTTTATCTGTGGTTGATTTTGGGGCCTTTAAATCAATTAGTTTTCAACGAATTTTTCATCATTGTCTCGAGAATGACTTAGTTTTCTACAATGATCACCCTAAGTCCTTCCCTTTCTTTACTGCTTGTGTGAGTTGGGAAATAGTCTGGGCAGCAAGGCAAAATTTTACTTAGTAGTGGGGCTTATGAATCAATCTCCCAACATTACTTTTTTTCTGCTTTGTTTTTTCTTTATTTTGGAAAAAACCTCATGAATCCTGGGTAATGGATTTATTCAGAGTATTTTTCCTTATTATTCATCTAGATTTTTATTCAATTTTATGATAAATTTTAAATTTTTTTTTTTTTTTCAGAAATTTGTTTATACCATTTTACATAATTTAGATAGCTTCACGCAAATTTCTCAAACATGTAGTACTGAGTTACAGATAGATATCCTTGTTGCAAGTCCTGGAAGCTAGATTCAACAGATAAAAATTTCTAATATGGTTTCTTCACTCCAGTAAAACTCATTAGTTGCTTCCCAAATTTTTTTTGCCCTTCCATACAATAAGAAATTCTCACCATGAGATGATTAGATTATTCTCGGCCTTCCAAGTTTAGAACTTTGGGTTGTCGGCACTCAATTGGATGACTTATTTGATGAGATATTCTTTTCTTATTCTTCTGCAAATAAACATTTTGAACGATTGAGACCATTGAATGTAGTTGTTTCTGTTTAGCTTGTGGTTGATAATCGGAATCTGAATGGTTTTTGATTTAGGTTGTTTGATGGAAATAATTTCATTAGATTGAGATGTGACTCAAGAGATGCTATTGATTTTTGTCATGATTGTTTCATATTAGTTATTGATGAGAGAGAAATTTTGTTTTTTAGGATTCAGAGGTCTTACTTTGGTACTATAAAAATTTGTGAGAAACTACGGCACATCAAGAAAAGATGTTGAGATTAAATCTTGAACCTCTAGTAAAGAGTGGGAATACAAGAATAGTTCACCAAAGTCCTAGGAATAGGAATTTATAGCGCACCCTCGAGAAGAAGAATAAGCTATAGATCTCAGTGATTTCAAGCCAAAAGTTGAGCACTTGAGAACTTTACCTGAATGTTTGGAAACACCTAAAAGTACAGGTTAGACCCACTTAGGACTAGAACTTAAGAATGATGATTGCATGTACCGAAGCTTAGAATAGATTATATTTCCTAGATGCACCTGAGACATCACGAACCACCATTTCCACCAGCTCTCTAAATAAGATATAAATCTATCTAAAAGAATAGGACACCCTTGTTTATCTATCTTTAAGATTATGTTTCCCTCTTTATTTTTTTTGACTCCAATAATGAAAACTTATACTATGATGTATGCAAATTAGCAAAACACAACTATACAATTTTTTCCTCCAATAATAGAAGAAGCAATCTTCTTTTTACATTGATTCATAATGATATTTGAGACACTTAGATATTCCTAATATTTCTGGAACTCGATGATTTGTTTCTTTTTTATTACACTAGAGTAACCTCGCTTTTTTCTTAAAATTCAAATATGAAATTAGTCATATTATTTTCTAATTTGACAATATGATAACCTAGTTCGTTGTATAAATCAAATGATTTTTAAAATACTCGTGATTACTTTAAACAAATAGTGTCTTCATTCTTTCATAGTAAGTGAATTATTTATAAATATTTCAATGTGTATATTTGATAGCAAAATAGAGTTGTAGAACGGAACAATAGTTATTTGCTTACCACTTACTATTTTTTCTTGTTTTAAAATTATGTGCGAAAACACTATTGGGGGTGGTTGTTTTAATTGACAATCACCTTATCAACTGATTACTATCACAGGTGCTAAACTTTTATAGTCCTATGGAGGTTCTAGCTACCGTTTTTTTTTTCAAAGGTATGAATCATAAATAACATCATGCCTAGAGTCTTTAGGCATGTTGCTATGTCCACGTACATCAATTTAAAATTAGAAAACTTGATCATAGGGCCATTATATGTGTCTTCCTACTGTTGCCTTTATGAAGACCAAGATTCTTTAATCAATCTTATCTTTAAGGAGAGAATATATTGGAAGATAAGGAGAACTCTTTTTTTATTTTCATATTCTTTTGCCCTTAAATACAATACTCTCTCAAATAAACATCACATCAGAAAACCAAAGATCACAAAATGCACCTAAAGATATACCACTGTACAACCAAAACTCATAGTGAACTAGAATCCCGAATTATACAAGATGCACTATTCTCTCAGGTTTACTCAAGAAGCAAAAAAACTTGGATTTCGATCCAAAGCAAGTTCAAGAATCCAAGTTAGGTGCTAGAAATGAGGTAAGCTCTAAAATTTTTTTACCTTTTCATATAAACAGATATTCATTGTACTCAAAAAAGAAACGAAGAGTGCGCTAAACATCCACTATACCTAATCTCAAATTTTTTATTATTTGAAAAGTTGTCTCCATCTCACAAACTTTCTTATGAGTTTAAATACGATGTATATTCCTACTACACTATTTAATTCTTTAACCTGTCAGGATCTATAAAACAATCAAACATAAAGAGTAGTAGACAAACCTATAAAAGTAAAAACTAGTAGGATACAAGTGAATATTCGTTATAAAGTACAAACCTGATGGGATTGTAGAGAGACACAAGGCAAGATTAGTAGTTAAAAGACATATCCAGACTTGTAATCGACTATCGGAACACCTTTCCGTCATGCGAAAATGAACACGATACATAGTCCACTAACTTTGGCTACAAACTTTAATTGATAGTTACAACAGTTTGATGTAATGAGTGCCTTCATGTATGGAAAATTAGAAGAAAAACATTACATGGAAATTCCTCTAGGGTTTATCAAAGTTGTGGCTGCAAATGAAATGTGTAAGCTAAAAGAGACACTATATGGGTTCAAGTAATCCTCCAAAGCATGGTTTGAAAGATTTACAAGACTGATGCTAGTTATGGGATACAAACAAAAGTTAGGGAGATCATACCCAATTTATTAAGCATTCAAATTTAGGGGGAGCGACAACCCTCTCAGTGTATGTGGACTATATAGTTATGACAAGTAACCTTCCTCAAGATAAAATGACCTATTTAAAAGTCGAGATATTTATCTCATGGCAGATATAAGTTAATGATCTTTTGAAGGAAACTAGCAAGCTAACATGCAAATTTATTGGCACTCAATTGATCTGATCACAAATTGGGATTGACGAAACAAAACTTTGATCTTAATATGGAAATGGGCCAAAGACTGATTGGAAGACTAATATATCTGTCACATACCAAATCAGATATCACCACATGCATAAAGCCCAAGAAAATATATTTGCAAGCTGCGTATTTAGTATTCCACTATTTAAATGGTACACCAGAGAAAGGTATTGTATTTAAAAGAAATAATAGGTTACTCATTGAAGCATATATTGATGCAAATTATGCAGGATCATTAGTTGACAGAGGATTTGCCACAAGTTACTATCTGTTTCATGGAGAAGTAAGAAATATGATGTGGTAGTCCGATGTAGTGTAGAGTTCGAACTTTGGGCAATGGCTCAAACAATGAGTAAAGTCCTATGGTTGAAAATGATGAATAGAAGATTGAAAATTGAATAGGATGCCTAGGAAAGTTTACTATGATAACAAATCAGAAATTAGTATCGCGCACAATCCGGTACAACGCGACAAAACCAAAGATATTGAAATTGACGAACACTTTATCAAGGAGAAACTTGATAGTAGTGTGATATGTATTTCATACATGCCCATCACCTCACAACTCGTCGATGTGTTAATTAAAGGATTGAGTAACCCTGGATTTCAAACAATAATTGTCAAGTTAGGAATGGACTATATCTATTTAGCAGTTTGAGTGGGAATTTTGGAAAGTGTACACTACATGTAACAAGGGTAAATAATATAATAGTAATCTATCTTCTTATGTAACTAACTGTATTTCCTTCTCATAGACATATGAAACTGTATATATAAGATCCTAATATTCAATGAAGAATATAATATTCTATTCTTCAATAGTATCTTTAAAGTTCAAAGACCATAAACTTCTCTTGATATTAATTAATGAGAGAGAGAGGAAGAAAGTTTTCTGTTGTATATTTCATATGAATCTTTGCACATAATAGTAGTAATCTATACACAGAAAAAGCTTTATATGGTTACAGAGATATTACACAATTAATTGGAAATATCCAAATCTTAATGTGAGATATTGACGACATAAATGAAAATGGGTGATTCTTGAGTTATGGCAAATTTTCGTAGAATTGATGTAGTCAACGAATATAAAAAAGCATGAAAACCAGAAACTTGAGGGATTGGTTCATCTCAAACTTTTCTTTTCTTATTTTCTTTCACATTAAAAGACAAGAAAAAGTTCTGATTGATGGATGGTTAATAGGATGATACCAAACAAAAGTCAAATTATTTTAAATGCTGTGTTTTTTCAAAAATAAATTTATTAGATTCTTGGCATGTTTTTTGTTTGGCAACTACATCACATATTTCCTGCTTTTGGAACTTTTTGTAGTGTGAATTTGTTCGAGAAAAGTTATTTCAATTGATTGCATTAAGTTTAGTTTTTCTGAATGTGCAACAAGTGACTGGGATACTTTCTCATATACTCTGTTTCTTCTTCTCTGCCTCTTTTTCTTTCCAGGCATTTACTCAAATGCGCCTATCTGAAGCTTCAGCACATCTTGGTTCCTTCTCTGCCAGGATTAGAGATGAACCAACACATTTGCACGTACATGTAGGAAGAGAAAGTCATGTTGGAACATCATGGATTAGTTCTATCGCCATAAAAGCTGCTGATGCTATGCTTTCAACTTGTCCATCTCCTTATGAAAAACGATGTCTGCTACAACTTCTTGCTGCTACTGACTTTGGTGATGGAGGATCGGCTGCAACATATTATCGACGGGTATATTGGAAAATAAATTTGGCGGAGCCTTTGTTGCGCAAGGATGATGATCTCCATCTTGGAAATGAAACTCTGGATGATGATGCTTCACTTTTGACAGCATTAATAAAGAGCAGGCAGTGGGAGCAAGCACGCAACTGGGCTAGACAGTTAGAAACTAGTGGTTCACCTTGGAAGTCAATTGTTCATCATGTCACTGAAACTCAGGTACTGCTTTAACATTCCATGTTGAATATTGATACAATTCCTAATTTTTGGGGGCACCAACATCATGATGCCATCTTAATCATTTTTCTTCCCTCTTATTAGTAATTAGTTTAAAGGTTCTCTGGGGAGTGAAGGTTCTCTGAAATACTACCTAATTTTTTTCTGAAACATTCCTACCCAAAATATAAATGTACTCCTAATAGTGGTTCTTATAGCGCATACCCTATTGCTGTTGACTTCAGTGCTGTTCCATGTGGAAATAATAATACATAAATGATGTAAACACAGTGACCAGCATTAGAAATAATAATACTTAAATGACTAAAACCAATGACTAGCATAATATACTGAAATAAAGCCAAGCCAAAGTACAGCAAATGACCAAGAACCACAAAAGTTAGTGAGATACCTCTAGGATTGAGAAGTAAGATTAACCCCGGGAGCAATTTTCTAATCCTACTAATCTAAACTGTTATACTGGGGTGAGATCAGGAATCTCAGAATTACTATAGTATGGTGAGATATAGGATAATTTTCTAATGATGTATCCCAAATTACTCGCATGCATTTATGTTAGAACTTTGGCTATCTTAATCTTGTCCTTCTTGCATTAATGTTTATATGCAATTCTTGGTAAGCATCAGAATGTAGTCTATCCCTCCTATTGCTAAGCCTAGTGACTTCTCAATCTCCTGAAACGTGCATGTTGAGGAGAGTGGCACCTTTGCCTTATTAAGTACATTCTAATTAGTTTAATAGGGAAGTTTTTCTTGAGAATTCTTAGTTGCAGTTGGAAGGGCCAACTCTATTAATTGTTTGCCTTTTAACCTGACATTATCTCTTTTGGCAAAGAACCCATTAAGTACACCGACCAACCAGAAAAGTTCAGTCGCATGTTGTAGACAAAAATAACATGAAGAAAACCGGAAATGCCAACTTGAAGTTTCTGACTAAGATCTTTGAATAAAATGAATGAGGCTCTACAAGGGAAGTGGTTGTGAAAGATTTTTAAGGGAGGAAGAAAGACTATGGAGAAAACTTGTGAACGCTAGATGGGATCATTACATGTCAAAAAAGGAAATTAATAGAATCCATATCCTTCATGGGAGAGGTTTGTGGAGGAAAATTGTGAGGCAATGGCCTAGTTTCCAACAATGCATTAAATGGAATCTAGGCAAAGGTAACAAAATTAGTTTTTGGGAGGATGACCGGACAGAAGTGGGCTGCCTTATGCGCAAATTCCCCAGGATTTACAATCTGGCACAAACTAAGAAAAGGACTGTTGAGGAGGCGTACCAAATTAATAGAGAGAAAGTTGAATGGACAGTTAACATCACCTGGAACTTGAATGACTGGGAAATCAGTGAGTATGAAGAACTATTGAGGATTTTGGATTCACAGCAATTGAAGGCAGCTGCAGACCAGTTTGTGTGGAAACTGGAAAAGAAAGGGGTCTTTTCTGTGAGCTCCTTTTACAGATTCCTGAATGAAAAGGATGATTTTACTTGTTTGAAATTCCTAGCTGTTCAAATATGAAAAATAAAAGCTCCTTCACGCATTACTTTTTTTTGCTTTGGAAGCAAGTTTGGAGAAAATCTTAACTATTGATAAATTTAGAGCTAGAGGTTGAATTTTGGTCAATGGCTGTTACTGCTATCTGCAGGTCGAATTCTGTTCAATGGCACCAAGATCCGGCTCTTTTTTGGCGTTTTGCACGCGATCCAGCTGCGTGCATTCGGCCGATCTTCTGTTTCATGCCTTCCGCCGCATCGTCCCGGCTGTTACGCGCCTTGAGTTGACTCGTCTGGATGTCTCGCGCGCCACCCTGCTTTGTCCACGCACTGACTTGCACTGCATTATCGGATAGATGTCTTCCGCACGCTATTTCAGTTTTTCGCGTACGAGGACATTCGAGTTTGCCATTATGCACGCTAGGCCTACCCGTTCTAGTCATTCTGCGCCTGAGTCGAGCTATGCGTGTCCGAGCCGCTACCGAGTTGAACCAGATCTGATTCATTATTTTTTGTAATTTTTTTTATTTTTGGTCCTTTTTGGCTCCTTTGGTGCAGCTTAGGAATTTCGTCTTTCCTTACTGGGTATTGTTTTCATTATTTTGAACATTATAAAATTATAAAAGCAAAAAAGGTGAGTATTATTAATTTCGATAACTCTTCATTACAAATCAATCTCGTAAAACTTAATGGAATTAATTATCTTGCATGTTCGAGATCTTATTTATTATTCATCAAATATAGAGGATTGTAAGGTTAAATTAATAGTGAGGTGAAGAAATTAAATGTTGATAGTTTAGAATATAGTAAATGGGAGTTTGAGTACTCATTCGTAATGTCATGGCTAATTAATTTCATGTAATTCACATAGTCAAAACATATATGTTCTTTAACATTGTCGAAAAGATGTATATTGTATCGTCTTTTATGTATTCACAGATGGGTAATGACGCCCAAATTTATGAACTCCAAAATTAAGTTCATGATACAAAGAAAGGAAAAATAACTATTTCTTAATATTATCTGAATTGAATGGATTATGGCAGAAGTTAGATTACTATCAAGATTTTCAAGTTCAAGCAGATTGTTATACAGATGCATTCAAATTTCAGAAACTGATAAAAAGAGAGCGGATTTATGATTTCTTAGCTAGTCTGAACACCTTATATGATCAAATATGGGATCAAGCGTTTGTTAAAGATTCTTTTTTCTCATCAGAACAAACTTATACTTGTGTGCAGAAAGAAAAAAGTAGAAAAAATGTCATGCTTCACATTACAGCAGATGAGAAGGCTTGATTAGCTGCTCAATGTGATCAATCCAGATATATACGGAAGTGTGACTATTGTGGTAAACCAAAACACGCTTGGGAAACTTGTTGGAAGTTGCATGGAAGACCAATTAGAGGTCGGGGAGGAAGAAGAAGTAAAACCGCAAGAGCTCAAGTAAATTTTGTTGAAATCAGAGAAGCACCTGGCTTACCATCCGATGGAGCCTTTTCCACATAAGAAAATAAGGTATTGCGAAGCATCTTCTGAATCTTCAGTTGGCACATCAAATATGGTAAAATCAGATATTGCTCATTTCTATCCTATTTCTACTCCTCATTATTGGATTATAGACTCTAAAACTAATAGACACATGACAGACTCTTGTAAAGAATTCTTAACCTATTCTTTTTGTACTGAAGGGGACAATGTCTATATAGCAGATGGGTCATACACCTCCATGTCGAGAACATGCTCCATTAATTGTATTTTTGCTAGTACACTATTTTCAGTTTTACATGTACCAAATTTTTGTGACAATCTTTTATCTATTAGTGCCATAATTAGGTATCTCAACTGTAAAATTAAAATTTTTTTCTTATTATTATATCTTTCAGAATCTTTAAATCGGGAAGATGATTGGCATTGGTAGACTGCAAGATGATTTATATGGTCTTGAATAGATATTAGAACCTAATTGGGAATCAAGTCACCATTGAGAATAAAGAAGTCAATATGGAGATATTATAATGACACTGACGATTGGGGCATCTTTTCTTTTTTATTTTAAAAAAATTATATTTTATTTTATTTAAAAGAACTATTA
>NW_019014620.1:261544-271936 GCF_000150535.2 Carica papaya | reverse complement strand
TCTTTCGAATATCAGCAAAGTAATGTTGATCATACCTGTTCATCAAGCATTGTGATGGTAGGATCATTCTTCTCATTGTTTATGCAAATGATAATGTTGTGACTGCAGATGATACAAAGGAGATGACTCAATTAAAAAAAACTTCTTACTCAAAAATTTGAAATCAAGAATTTAGTAAAATTGCAGTACTTTCTGAAAATTGAGATTGTCAGGTCTAATAAAGAAATCTTCATTTCTCAAAAAAATTATATCCTAAACATGTTAAAAGAGACTGATATGATGCGTTGTAAGCCAACAGAATCTCCTATTAAAAGTAATCACAAACTATAAGTTGGTAGTGGTACATCAGTTGACATGGGAAGATATCAGATATTGGTTGAAACACTCATTTATCTCTCACATACCAGACCAGATATAACATACATTATTAGCCTGGTGAGTCAGTACATGCATGATCCTTACGAGACTCATTTACGGTCTTTCAAATATTACAATATTTGAAATCTGCACCAAGAAAAGGTTTTCTCTTCTCTAAAAATAGGCACCTTAAAATAGAAACATTTACATATGCCAATTGAGCTAGATCTCCATATGATAGAAGGTCAACTACTAGTTACTGGACACTCATTGGAGGCAACTTGGTTATATGACAAAATAAGAAATAGAGAGTAGTTGCCTGTTTTAATGCTGAAGCAGAATATAAACCAATGGCTCAAGGGGTAAATGAATTATAATGGTTGCAAAAACTAATGTAGAAATTAAAACTGTTTAAAAAAGGAAGTCTATCATTGTTTTGTGACAATAAAACAGTCATTAGTATTGTCCAAAATCCAGTTCAACATGATCAAACAAAACACATTGAGATTAATTATCACTTCATAAAAGAGAAAGTGGTTGATGGCTCCTTATACTTATATCATGTGTCTTCTACCAATCAGATGTCGGATATTTTCATTAAAAGACTTTGTAACAAAACTCTTTAGAACTTGATATGCAAATTGAGCATGTATGATATATTTGCACTAATTTGAGGAGTGTTGACATGAATATTTTATTTCTTAAATAATTATGTTTTTCCTATATAGTTATTACCATTAATTTCTCTCATAATGTTGTAATTATTTAGAATCCCTGCTATAAGGGTAATTTTTCTATTTGTATTTAGAAATTTTGTATATACATGTGTTGCCTGTAACATCAAAATATATAGTGAAAATAAAGTAAAAAAATTTTTCCAAACGTCTACATATCGACCTCGATATGCTTAGTCCAATCATGTTGTACCAGATTGTGTGTAATACTTATTACTGATTCATTGTCGTAGTATAGACACATGGCATTCTCCTACTTGATTCTTAGATCTTTTAAAATTCTTCTTATTCACGATAGTTCACATACCCTTTAAGCCATTATTTGAAATTTTGATTCATGCACTTCATTTAAGAACTACATTTCGCTTCTTGCTCCTCTAGGTAACTAGATTACTCCCAAAGAAAATACAGTAACCTGTGGTAGATTTTATGTCCATAACTGACTATACATAATCTGCATCCTTATAGATTTTTAAGAGCAATTTAATACTCTTTTTGAACAAGATCCCTTTCATATGTGACTCCTTTGGGTAATGCAACACTCTACAGGCTACTTGTAAGTACTTTTCTTTGGAGTTGTGCATGAACTGATTTCTAACACTTACTGCATCGATGATATCTAATTTCGTATAAGACAGGTATATTAATTTCTAACTAATCTCTGGTACATCTTCTTATCTACTTGTGTATATTCTTCTGTTATTTCTAA
The DNA here is from genome assembly GCF_000150535.2 of Carica papaya. The sequence continues at coordinate 270,136 of NW_019014620.1, read as the reverse complement.
TTTATGGTTGGGATTAAGAGGAGTACTAATTGGTTTACATACTAATTTGTTAGTATCTCTTAACTGATTACGAATGCATTTTGGCTGAGAAATGAAGATGTATAGATTTTGAGTAGGTGACTTCAATTTCGAGGAAATACTTCAACTTACTCAACTCCTTGATTTTGAATTCTCTTGTTAACAATTGTTTTAGCACTAATTTTTCTTTCTCATTATCTCATTTTACAATAATACCATCAACATATACTAAGAAACCTATAACTTCCTCAATCACTCAGTACTTGATAAATAAAGTTTGGCCTCTCAGGCTTATCATCACTCATATGAATCTGTCAAACCACGATTTTGGTGATTGCTTGATTTTATAGAGGATCTTCTTCAGTTTACACCTTTTATTTTGCAATGCTTTATCGACAAAACCTAGAGGAATCTTCATGTTTCTTCTTCTAAGTCTACATGGAGGAAGGCGTTTAAATATGTATTTTATTGAATATCAAAACCAATATATACAGATTTTTCATAATATAAAAGAAAATAGACAATTAATTACATAAGGTGTATTTTACCCTTGCATTCTTTAACCTAAATTTACATAATACACTTTCTTTAACATAGAATACTAATATAAAATGCTAAAGAAAACCACAGTGTAACACCCTCTAAACCTTTACGCTTAATTGTTGTCTAAAATCTCTAATTATTGAGGTGCTAAAGTCATTAACTCTTTAATATTTATGTCTTGATTTTCGAATAAAATCGGATTTAAATTTAATTTTCATGTCTTTGCAAACTAACATATTTGTTACTTATTTAATTAAATAATTATTTATTTATTTTAATTATTTTATTAATTTTAAAAGATTTTAGGAAAAATAGAGAAGGAAAACGGCGAAAAAATCCCGCGAAAAGGGCCACGGGAAACGTTTCCCGTCCGTGCGGAACCCAGGCACCATGCCCACATGCGCGCAAGTCCCCTCCACATGGGGCGCGAGGCATGCAGTCTACACGCGTCATATCGCGCACAGATAGGTGCACAGCTCCTCGCGCCATGTGCGCGCACCTGCATGAGCAAGCCCTCAGCCAACGCATGGCAAGCCAGCACGCGCAGCAGGTGCCCTCAGGCAGCGGGCACCGCCCATTGGGGAGAGTGCACTTCCATTCGGACAATGTGTCGTTGCCATTTGGAGGGGCATGCCTGTCCCTCGTCAAGTATTTTTTTGTTTTTCATACCCCTGTCGGGTTGCCGCTGTCGTCGCATCAGTCATCCGTCAGTCGCGTCCGTCAGTCGTCACGTCACATTATGTGACTTTTTCTCTCTCTCTCTCCTCACTGGATTTTGCAATTTGGCACAAATCTAAAGATCCCCATTTTCTATAAATTGGGACCCTTTTTCCACCATTTCTTCACCACTCAAACTTCATTCTTCCATTCACCAAAGAAATTCTAGAGAGAGAAAGAAAGCTAGAGAGAGAAGAGGAAGAAATTGAAGAAAAATTAAGTAGGAAAAACTTCAAGCTTTTGGTAAGGAATTTGATATTTATCTTTACATTCTAAGGAGCATTTCTAGATTAATAAAATGGAATATTAACCGGTTGGTTGCATGTTTAATTATTGTTATAATTTAGTATTACTTACACATATGTTATATGTTAATGCATGTTTATATTATATGTATAGATAAGTAGATGAAGTGTATGCAATGACATGATAAAGTAATGAAGCATAATGTTGTATTGTAAACATGATAAATAGTTATTGATATTGGCATGTATGGTATATAAATAATATGATTCGTTAGCATTTTTATTTCTAAGGGGTTCTGTTTCTCCCCCATTTGATTTGAAAATGCGTAAAATGACCACTTCCTGTGGATGACAGCGTACCGTCTGACGAGAGTGGTGATGCAATATGATTGTAGGGGTCACTTTTAGCGACATACAGTCATGACTATAGTTTACATGTAGGACCATTGTAGTCGACACGGCCGTGGTCATAAATCGTGTCATAATTTAATAAGTCGTAAATGTATTATGCTTTAACAAATAGCAAAATTGCTGAAATGATATGAAATGAATTGGTCATTTTACATAGGTAGCCGGAAATCTGTATTGCTCTCGATAGATGGAAGTCGGAACGATTTCGCACGAATAATATAATAAGATAAAAGCATAATATGATTTATTTGATTTTTCTATTTAATTACAGCATGATTGACATAAATGACATGATAGATATTATTATTATCATTTGATTATGACATGATTTAACATGATTGACTTGATATCAATATTTTCTTTAAATAAAGTAAACTATTTTCATAATTATTGAAACATACCTCTAACACGATTTTCGATGGTAAGTAAATATGTTAACCTTTATAAGTTTAATTATTTTTAAAATCTTAGTGATGTTATTTAAATATTGTTTTCTTTATTAAGTATGTGGAACTCACTCATTTTCATTACCTCTCTCAGATGAGGACGATACTGAGGAACGGATCGTTGACCCACCTATTGAAACTTTTGAGGATCCTATGGATCCATGAACCGTTACGAATGCATGTTTTGTTCCACACTCTGATGAATTCAACTTTGTAGAGTTTTGCATTTAATTTTATTTCGCCTCAGTATTATAAGATTTAGAACTCTATTATTATTTTGTAAGAGATTGTAATATGTTATTCAGCTGCATATAATTATTTTAAATGCACTCATATTTGTTTTTATATTTGACACCCTAATGCTTTAATTAGTATATGAGATGTCACACACGGGTTAGAAAATCTTTTTTTTTCTTTTGGAGATAGGATGATATTCTCATAATTGTGGGCTAAAGACTTCGTCTACTTTGCAAAGGGACTGAAGTGTTATGTTATCATGATATATTTTGTTTTTTGTTTGTCTTTCTTATGAAGTGCTATGGTATCATGATATATCTTGTTTTTTGTTTGTCTTTCTTAGGAGGATTCTCCTCCTTTGGTTTTGTATATTTTCACTTTTGTCTAACATAACCCATTTTCCATTTAAAAATAAGAAATACTAATGCTTATAAGGGAAGAAAAACTTAAAACCTAAAAAAAAAAAAAAATCCTAAAGCAATAATAGTTTTATATTTTAGAAGAATATGTAATTCCTAATCTAGTTAGGTTATTGGAACCTAATCCGCTCTCCCATCAATGTCCTCTATGTCATTAAAGAAGGTTGAGTCCTAATGTCCTTTATGGATTATCGTCCCCCCACTTCCCTAGATTGTTTTCTAGGGGAGTGGGGGTGAAGAAACAAGCTAAGGTGGTGGTGCTATAGAGATGAACTCTTTTTGTTTTCTTCATGGGGACTGTAGTTGAGCAAAACGATAGACTCTTCAAGAGCAGGTACTCCCCTTCATCATTTTTCCCGGGCTAGAATGACTTTCTTTACTTCTTTGCGGACTAGGGCTTATTGTTTGTTTAGGGATATCTTCTTCAGCTATTTTGCAGAACCAACAGACGTTGTTTATTGATTTTTTATATGGTTTTCTCTTTTTTCCATTTCTGTTGGCTAAGAGGATTTCTTATCCTCTGCCTGCACATGTTCTTTTTTAACTAATATTACTTCTTTTTCATTAAAAAACATGTTTAAATAGCTACAACTTAACCTACCTGGAGACGTGTCTTTATTGTATCAATTGGGTATAAAGCCGTTTCAACAACAACACCTGCCGTACCACCTGCTATCACTCCCTCTGCAAAATTTGACATCACTAGTGAGAACACAAGAGAGCATGCAAGTAACAACCATTTCTTCATAAACTATACCAGTCCCCTTGAAAGTTATACCCTATTAGGAGTTGGATTCACATGAGCATGATTTTTAAGTTGGATGTCAAAATTTTCACAAGTACTATGAGTTTGAGCTTGTGAGTTTTGTATTTCCTCAAAAAAAAACATTAGAGCTCATAACCAACATCATAACCAAATGTCTTGAAATTATTTTTTTTATTTTGTAAAACAAGAAATTTATTAAAGAGAGGGAATGTATAAAAGATGAGAGGATAAGGTGACCTCCAATAAAAAAATGAAGAAATGTAAAAAAGAAAGAAAGAGATATAAGAAAGCCTCCAGACATAACAGAATTCCAATTCCTTTGCAAAGTAAAGAAAGGAATCTCCAAACCACGCAATGCAGTAGAAAATTACACCTAAAAGTTCTTGCATTCTGTTTTCACCAAATTACCACAAACCAATAAAACTAAGCCTCTTCACAACACTCCATGCTCCTCACCTGTCGCTATACCTACTCTATTAACAATCAAGTTAGTGGGACGGACTCAACCTTGAACAAATAAAATAATGTATTACACATTCCGTGACTTAGGAAAATGGAGGGAAAGGGTGAACTGTTGTGCTCTGAACTATGAAAGAACAAATCAAACAAATAACAGGACAAAGAGCTCTATGAGGTTTCTAAGCTCGGAGGATATCAAAGGTATTACTTCTATTATGAACGGAAGTCCATAACAAAACTCTTATCTTACTGAGAGATTTAGATTCAAAATTATGGGATGGGACATTGATATAGATATTAGGATTGCCCATGAGAAACTTCAAAAACAGATCTATAGGTGTGAACATATAAAAATTGTCAAGAATGTTCATCAAAGACATCAAATCCTTTGTTTTTTCCATTTTTCATATTAGAGAAAAATAAATAAATACAAATTTTGAAAAAAGAAAAACTCCAATAGAGCTGATTTTTAGATAATTCATAAAAGTAGATATTGGAGCAAAATGCCTAGAAAAGAGAATACATGAGAAAAAAATATGGTAAAGGTAATTCTCTCCTCCAGTGATCCTTCTAGAAGAGAAATAGGAGTCATCGCCCACCATACTAGGAACTAATGGGAAAGCAGGACCTATGTACCTGAAATAAAGTTCTAGGGCCTTCTGTTAGCGGTGGTAGAAGCGGCTACCATCCCTGTTGTTCTGGAACAACCCCAAATTTACTCATTTTCATTCTATTAATAACACAGTAGAAAAGGCTCCAAAATTTAGTCAAAACGGCAAGTTATTGATTACAAGATTCCCTTACCCAAGCTCCTTTGAACTTTTAAATCTCATTTGAGTGATCTCTCAAAACTTTCCCACCCCGAACCACAAGAAATCTCTTATAATTTTCTCAACTCTGTTAGCTATACCAATTGATTATGAGCAAAGATAGAAAATAAAGAGGAACACTCAAAAGGAAAACCTAAAGGAGAATAACCCGACTAAAAAGATTTTTTTGCACAAACAATGTGGAAGAAAATGTCTGATAATGATTCATCCAAACCGAATGTTGCCACCAAAAGCAAAAAACAAGTGTATACTCGGTGGTTTTTCCAGTTTTTTTTTTCTTTTTGGATTGGAAAACACGAGTTACCATTGAGAATAGGAAGATACTAATTAAGAGGATTAGGTATCCTTTAGCAAACAAAAAAAACAAAAATTTTTAAAAAAAAATGGAGACGGAGAAAGACTAGCTAAGCATTTGGAAGAATAGCCAGCCAATTCCTATACAAAACTGAAAGAGAAATATCCTTAAAACATTTGTTAGTCTTAGCCTAAGCATATGCCAACAGACAAACTTTATCTCATATAATCATAAAAGGCTTAGTCCAGAACTTCTTACATACCTCTCCAGCCAAATAACCCACCCACTGGCAAAGATAGCCCAAACCCAAAAGAGACTTGAAGTCCTTCTTTGTCACTGGAACCATCAGAACCAAAGAGAGGAAAGAAAGATATTTATAGGAATGGCCCAAGAGAAACCAAAGTTCTCAAGAACAGGAGTCTAGATAGTCCCAGCCACTTAACAATGCAAAGATAGGTGGTTATGTGTATCTGCAACTATGTAACACATCATACAAACGCCTGGAGGAAGGCATAATTCTATCTACAAAGCTAATGCACATTAGTATCAGACCTGCCCAAAATCAGACTCCAAATAGAAACTATTTCCTTAAAAGCAGTTTGAAGCTTTCCATGAGGACTTAAAAAGAGAGATTCTGAGTAATGGGATTGTGAATAAAAAATAGATAGAACTTACAAAAGAAAGTACATAGGACTCTACTACATTCAACAATTAGAGTTATTAGAAAAGACAACAAAAATCCAACAAATGAAGAATATTAGTCATATCCACAATCTCCCTATTATTAAAATTTCTGAAAAAAAAGGAAAAGTTATAAAATTGGATGCCACTAGACTAACCAAAAAAGGAAATTGGAAAATTCTAATTTCTAAAGAGTCTATAAGGTATAAGGAAGCAGGAAGCAAGTGAAGCATTTTTTATCTAGGAGTCCTTCCAAGAAAGGATAAGGGAACCATCCTCTATCTCAACTGAAGTAAGGGTGAAAAAGAAGAATAATGACTGGAAATCACCTTTCATGTAGGTAGTCAAAACATCTGTCTTGAAATCTCATCCATTTTGGTAAAGACCAAATTAACTCTTGATGACCCTTTGTCATAAAAAATTCAGTTCCAAAAGCAAACCTCCGTAACCAGAAGAACGCATGTTTTTGCAAAAATAAAAAAAAAAAAGATTCCCAATGCCAAGACCACCATCTTCTTTACACAGACAACATTTGTCCAAACTAACCAAATGGTCTCTTTCTCAGGCTCACCTGGACTGACTAGTGGAAAGATTTCATCACCTTTTCAATTCTATTAGCCACGGCTCTATGGAGAAAATAGAGGGGAGTACTAACGAAGCAAAGACTGAATAAGAGCAACCGTCCCCTAATGGAGAACATGCTCCCTCCTCGGTCTCATAAATAAAGGGCATTAGAGTACTTCAGATCCCATATAATCAGGTAGGTCCCTCGCCGATTCTTGATGTTAATATCTGCAAGGCCACTTTTACTGAGTTAATCTTCAACCTGAAAATATTCTAAAACAAAGGTGCAAGATGGTAATCCCATTAAAATTTCCTAAGATCAGAAGGAAGGAACAATATCATATCATCAGCAGCTTGAAGGTGGGAAACCTTCACACCATCTTAACAAACCTAAGGCCCTCTAAGAGTGCTCTCTTCAACACTCGGGAAAGCATCAAGCTTTTAAAACATAAACAATGATTACAAAGAGGAAACGGACAATGGATAATTTCTCCTCAAATCCCATTGATGATCAAACCAATCACTAGTTTTGCTATTGACCAAAACAACAAAAGTAGGAAAGGAAAGATATGCAATAATCCACCTTCTCCATTTATACCTAAAACCTTAATAGTTTTGCTCCACTTCCGATAATTTGTACCATTTAATTTATGTCTAATGATTTTTAACATAGTGGGGATTATCTCACTCACTGAAAACTTATTATCACACATTTTTAACTCAAGAATACCCACATATTATCATCCAAAAATATCCAAACACAGGAGGTAGAGATACACCAAAAACACTGCAAATATATTAGAAAATTTGAGAAAATAAAGTATCTCTTCACACACGGCTATCAATAACCCTATCAGAAGCTCACTGCCAACCACCGGAGAATCTGCGCCGCCGCACACACCAACATCGGAGAACAACGCACTGCCACCGAAAACCATCAAATAGCATTCTTTTGGCTGGATATCACCACAGAACTCCAATGCTCACCCTAATCAGGAATGGCACTCGCAGAAACACCCCAAATCGCGCCAGAGAGCGGAGAATCGCTTGCTGTTGCGCGATGTGCTCCACCGCCGCTTTCCCTTCTTTGGCCTTCTGATTTCATGCACAATACTGGCCGACCAAGCTCCTCTGTGGCTTCTTTCCTTGAATGGGAAACCAACATGTACAAGAATGCGCTCCTCCAACAAACCCGACGCACGCTACCTCAATCTGTCGGGCAAACCGTCTCCTCGACTTCTCTTGTGTACACCACCGTGCTGACTGCACTCTGAACTGACCAGAGATCGGTAGTTGTCTTTCTCCGGTGCCGGAAATGGGTTGTTCAATCCTTCTTTTGCACTGATATAATTTTGACTCTAAAACCCTAACTCCGATACCATATAAGAATTAGGGAAATGAATACTAAATATTTACTCGTGTTTTATTGAAATAAAAGTAGGAATATATATATGTATACGGATTCATATATAGTAACCAAGATAAATTATCTTAATAATTTTCTTCCTAATTGCACTTACATACTTACAAAGATAATCATATTATTACGTATAGGGAATATTCTATAATATTCTAACAATTCCAGAGTAGGATCTTATCGTGTAGCATCAAATCCTATTCCAAACATTAGCAATAGAAAATTGATAGATATGCAGAGATATGGCTGCTCCTAAAGACTACCTAAAGACTAAGTGAATTGAGCATCTACAGGAAGAAAAGCGCATAACTTACGTTCCCAAATAAAGTCATTAAAATTCCTCATTTCTTATCAGGACTTCTATACACATTGAAATCACCATGAGTGCAACAAAAAGAAAAGAAAGACCATAAATATAGGACAACTCCACCAAAGAAAAGATTGAGGTCTAAGACAAGTACGACCATAAATGCACGTAAACTATTATTTAGCCCTACCTCTAATCTTCAATATGCAAAACAGTAAAAGTCCACACAAGAGCGTC
>NW_019014620.1:224282-244362 GCF_000150535.2 Carica papaya | reverse complement strand
ACTTTTACACCACTGTGATCACCATTCTTTTCTCTACAGGTTGACTGGAGCAAAACATCAAATCGCGACTCGCGCCGGAGAAGCCACCTCACCCGAGAGCTTCGCCGCTGGTAAGTCTCGATTTTTCGTGATTTTTTTGGCCCACCGAGGGCCCTAGGGGTGCTTTATTGCAGGAATCAATACGAGTTTGGCCGAAAATGGCCAACCCAAGGCGGATCGCCGCCGTGCCGGAGTTTTCGAGAATGGCCAAATAGGCCCTAGGCCTGATTTTGAATTTTTTTGGGACATGTGTAGGTAACGGAAGTGTATTTCAGTTCCCAAAAAAAAATTCAGGGAATTTAGGGACAGCCCGTAGACGCGGTGAGAACCCGATTTCAGACTCCTAAATAAGTAAGGATTTTTCACCCTATTTCCTATCACGGTATTAAAGTTCAATAAATAATAAAACGGCATTTCATGAAATAATACATGTGTATAATTAATTAAGGTTACTAATGGAGCCCGAATCTGATGTATTTTTCGGTCAGTTATTGTTTGATCTATTTTACAGTTTTAAATGCAATATGGTATTTGATGTATTTATTCTATGGTTTTGTATACATAAATCACGGTTTCGTTTATTATGGTTTGAATTATTGAGAACCTGTTATTGTCTTGTTTGGTGTTCATTACTGGTTTACGTGTTTATTTTTGATTGGATAATTGAGACAAAAAAAGTTGGAAAAAGGTATGTGAATTGATAAATGGATAATGTCGACAGCCCAACTAGATATCTTGAGAGATGGTGGACGGACCGGGTCCGTAGGGAACCCTACCGGGAACGTGGTCTCTCATATCGGACGAAGTATGGAGACCTTATGTGTTTTGGCGCCCATACCGGACGGAGTATGGAGACGGCTCGTTTCACCCTCATACCGTACGGGGTATTGAGGTTTATGTTTTTTTTTTTGCGCCCATACCGGACGGGGTATGGGGACGGCCCTGGAATCAAGTTATCAATGTGAATAATTCACGTGTAGCGGGGACTCCCTATGGATCCCCATGGATACTAGTAGGCTGATAAAAGAAGAAAATTATTGTCTGATGATTGAAAAACGAGAGTATGATATGTGTTATGTTACAGAGTCTGTACGATTTTATGATGTTTATGATGTTATTGTGTTTCATAAATTATCTTCATGAATCTCACCGAGGTAAGTGGACAGTAAAAGTTTTTATTATTAAATGAGTTTATTATAAATTATGCTCTATTTGTCGTTTTTGTTTTCTACCAACCTTTACTCCTTTAGCAATAAGATAGTGTGATGTCTTTGCTGGGGTAGTGTAGCTCATTCCTTACTTAACCATTTCAGATCAGGAGGTCTTGGTTCCCGAGCCCGTCCCACAGGAAGACGGCGAGTAGATGACTAAGGACTTCATAAATTTATTTATAGCATTCATTACTAGTATTTACGTTAGTTGGGTTATTCTTTCATACGTTTAATACGTTTCAGTTATTGTGTAAGAGATATTAATCAAAATTTTTATTTCGCTTCCGCACTTATAACTTTTTAATATATATATTTCATTTTTATTTCTGGGGCCGCTACACATAGTACAATATCTTCTTCTTATTATAGAATTAATTATTTGAATTTAAATTATATTCTTTATATTATTTTTAAAAAGATTACTTATCAATAAAATTATAGAGTTACATATCAAATGTCTTTCAAATTACAACTTAAAGATGATATCTTTAAAGTCATTAGGGATAATTTTTTAATTGTCTTTCTTCAAGATTGATGAGAACTTATAATGAATATAAAACTCCTAAAACCCAAAAAAGAATATACAATTATTAGATTCATGCATGTGTGTGTGTATATATATACAAGAAAAAAGCACCTAAACAAGTCTCTAAAAGCTTAGAAGTACATATATTCACCACTTTTTCAAGTAACCAATCCTTTTTCTTTTCTTGAATTTTTCATTTTAAAGATCCTACCTTTCTAAAGCGAATATTCTAAATCTAACCAACTTCAGTATGATATATATATATATATATATATATATATATAATGGCTTAATTACATATATTACTTCATGCTTTCCTTTTTTAAACCAAATTCAGCCATTACAATCATAACGATCATAAGATAAGTCTAACATTTGTGGAAGGTAAAAAATTGAGAATTCTACTTGAATTTAGATTTTTCTACCCAATCTTTCTCAATTTTGCAAAAATCCCAAGCATTTACCTCCAGTCGGCCCTAAGCCATGCATCATAACTGGCATGATGCATCATAAAAGGCAAAGGAGCTTCTCCTAAATCCTAACTTACAATTACTTATGTTTGGAACACATCTAAAACTTTAGAAAAATGTATTTACAAATCTAACTTCAATTAAATTTCTAACAAATTGTTCCAATTCTCTATAAAATTTTACATGCGCTCAATTTTTATTTTTTAAGGATTTCACCATCTTCTAATTGAAATAATGACTATACAAACAAATTCCACATATATTTCTACTTAGTAAGTTCTCTTTGCTGTATGTGGTGCTCTACTTCCTGTATGAGAATTAAGATTCAAATTCATTCTGAAGCTTTTCTTGAGGTTTGGTCTTTGCTGCAAGTACAACATCATCAAGAAATCCTCTCTGTGGAAATTCTTCAGGCACAAGACTCTGATAAATTTCAAATTGTTCCGCAGCTTTCTTCTTCTTATCCAGTAAGCTATAGATGATTCCCTGCATTAAATTTCAATATCAAAACATTTTCTTTATTTCTTTCCTTGTAACTTCTAATTGCAGTCATAACCCTTGTTTTTGCCTTCTTATTTTCTACTTATATATAATTTATGCATAAAAATATACAAGCAGTTGAAAATGAAAGTAAGATTTGGAAAATGACGGCATTCGAGTTCAATAACCCACTTTGCATCTCTTTGGGCTAAAAGAGCTCATGGATATTTCAGCATGTCTCTATGGCTACATTTTGCAAAGAAATTCAGTAATTTTTGTACTGATTTCTTGGTCTTTTGTTTAAAAAATATCTTTCTTTTTTGTTTAGGAGGATCCATTTACATGTACCTTTCTTCTCCCGATAGAATCTCCTTTCTCTGATAAAAAAAAATGGCATAATCTAGAAAATGAGTTATTTCCAAATTGATGGCATATGAGTTCAATAACCCACTTGGCATCTCTTTGGGCAAAAAGAGCTCATGGATATTTCAGCATGTTTCTATGGCTACATTGTGCATAGAAATTCAGTAATTTTTGTACTGATTTCTTGGTCTTTTGTTTTAAAAATATCTTTCTTTTTTTGTTTAGGAGGATCCATTTACATGTACCTTTCTTCTCCTGATAGAACCTCCTTTCTCTGATAAAAAAAAATGGCATAATCTAGAAAATGAGGAGTTATTTCCAAATTGATGGCATATGAGTTTAATAATCCACTTGACATCTCTTTGGGCTAAAAGAGCTCATGGATATTTCAGCATGTCTCTATGGCTACATTTTGCAAAGAAATGCAGTAATTTTTGTGCTGATTTCTTGGTCTTTTGTTTAAAATTTTTTTTTTTTTTTTGTTTAGGAGGATCCATTTACATGTACCTTTCTTCTCCCTATAGAATCTCCTTTCTCTGATTAAAAAAAAAAAATGGCATAATCTAGAAAATGAGGAGTTATTTCCAAATTGATGTCATATTTTCAATATTATTTTCAAATCTTATTTCAGTTTCAATAATGATATAGGTTTTTATGTACCAAGTAAATACAAATTTAGAAAATAAAAAATAAAAAAAAATGTTTTCTACAATTAAATGACACTTAATTTCCCAAAATAAACATATCAAAAGCCATTGGTACGTTTATTACAAGAAATTAATATATATATATATATGTAGTATTTGAATCTTAAATAAATTATTGCAGGCACCAATTTTACCCAAGAGCATTCTATGTTAAGGTAGCTAGTAATCAGAGATTAAGCTGCAGCAAGCATGTAGCATAAGCAAGCATACCTGGCAAAGATAAGGCCGGAAATCTCGAGGGTTTTCATTTACTAGATCTTGGAACTTCTTCAAACCTTCTTCCAACTCCCCCTGAAAGTCATACAAGTACTCATATATCAGGGATAGAAGAATCCTGAGGCTTCTCATTCTTAATTTTGTTAAAAGTCTCACCCACATACTTATGCATTAAAAAAGATATTCATTAAATGTATACACACACATATATATATATAAACACATGCCATAAAACTACACAAACACATTGGATTTTAGACCTGGTGCAGTTCTAAACAAGTAAGAGTTGAGTACATTAACAAACAACAAAAGTAAAGATGGATTTGAGGACATGAGAAGTTGGCAATGATAATAAGGAACCTTTACTACATGCATTTGTGCAATCAAAATCTTTATGCTTCTCTCCTCAGTTTTTCTCTTCTTATGCTGAGCAACATTTAGAGCCTTATTCAGCATCTCAAAGACAGCTGGTCCTTCATGATTTTTGTGCATGACCATTGCTAAACCCTGGAGAAGGTGCCCAAGAGAGTTTCAGGAGACAGTTTTATTAATGCATCGGTACTAAAGGGCTCAGAAAACAGTATCAAAATGAGTAAAGATCAGTAATTAAGTGGATAATTAAGCAATCTTTTTTTTAAAGCTGCACTCGAGGAGCTTGACACTAGCGTTATATTGCAAATTTGCAACGAAAGAATTCAATAAATTAAGACTAAACTTTGTAGTCCACATGCTACAATGACCAGTTAATTGAAAATCAGCAATTAAGAGCATCGAAAAACAAGGAATAGCACTTTTTACGATCCTTGGGAAATCTTCACTTCTACTTTCTCCTTATGATTATGAGAGTAAAGAGTATTCCATAGTTTGGAGGATGGCTATTTTTGCAGTTCTTTGGATATATATTAGGAGAGACATGCTAGAAATTTTTAAGCATCATTCCTATTATGTTTCTTAAGTTTGTTCAAATTCTTTCTTTCGAAAAAAAAGTTTGTTCAAATTCTAATTTTACAAAATAGAAGGCAGGGTACAAAATCAATATGATGGCATTTTAAATGAAAATGGCATTTTAGTTCCAAATCAAGTCCATGTTGAACTCAAACTGTGGGCTTTTTATTCCTTCTTGAGAGGTGGAAATACAAAATTCATTATTATGGAATTAAATATATGAATATAGTTGATTTAGCTGTACACTAGATGTGTAAATAAGTAACTTCTACATATTAAATAACTAAATCTAGAAATTGAATAAGAATAGAATAGGTGTTAACCAAATGCAACATTACATACTTGTGGGATGGGATCATATGCTTAGCTTCTCCTGGGGGAAAGGTGCATGGTTTCTGTAGCGGCATTCCTGATGCGGAAGACCAATTATAATGGAATTTTTAGCATTAGAAAGTGTTTTATTATGTTTATGCAATTTTTGTATATTCTTGCATTATATTGCCCATTTAGTGACATATATAAGCTAACAAGGAATTTTACCTAGATTTATGAGTTATTTTGTAACTCTCAGTTCATTTTCTTTAGGCTAAGATGGCATCTTACTAGAGGTAGAATGTTATAGAACCTTATTTTGTATTGGTCCTTTAGGCAATGGGGTTTGAATGACTCAGAGAAGGTGACCACCACAACGTACCAACTTTTGCCTTCTAATGGGTCTAGAGATGGTGACCAAAGGAGGAACCAAACTTCAGTTGCCAACTTGTTAAGATGTCAACTTGGCCTTCTCATAGATCTAGAGATGGTGGCTAAAAAAAGATGACAACCATAAGTTAATTTGTCCCACCTATGGTAACAATATCTAGTGGCCGAATGTCTAGTCACCAAGAGTGCTACTGTCTGATCCTTGTCTCTCACCTATATAAAGAGATTGGATGTAATGAGAATGAAAATGGTTATTGGAATAGAATTGAAAATTCCTTTCTCTATATTATGGTTTTCTCTCCCTTTTTTAACCCACTTTGTTTCCTTTCCTCCCCCATTTTTCCCCTCCATTATTCCCTCATCTTTCTCTTTTTTCTCTTCCCCTCTTAATCTCTTCTTATTCTATCTTAAACTTGTTGAAACAGTGCTGTCCATTACTTATTTACTAGTGATTCTGAAATTGTCAAAGTATGCTCTACATCAATTCTTTTGAACAATTCAAAGGGATTGAGCTGCCATTTCGTATTGATGTTGTTTTCATTCAATAATCTTTCTTTTGCTTCTTATGCTTGTTCCTTAATGTTTCTGTTACTTTGAAGGATAGTATATCCTCCTTTGTGTTGTGTCGCCTCTTTCCTTATCTAACATATTTCTTTTCTCATTGCCAACAAGATTCTCATTGCATACAAGAAAAGCAACTAAATTCTTAGAGGATGTTACTGAGCCAAACTGAAAAAGATACAGAGGACCATCAAAAATTATGTATTAACTACTTTTGGCAGAAAAAGCATTCTCCATAACATGGTCTACTATTTATCCAAGTGATATTAGAATCCTTGACTACACAACAGATATCAGAACTAGATAGCAACTGCGACAGCTTCATACATTGCCATGACCAGTTTTAACAGAAATGCTAAAAGCTATCTAAAAAAGTCTACAATTTGTGATAGGTACTCAGCAATTGACGAGAAGACTGCCCATTCAGGGTAGCCACAAGATTTTCTCATTCAAGTGAAACAAAAAGTTGATGTAAAACATAGTACTTGGAAGCTGACGAACAAGAACCCCAGAAGATAAATTTGTCCTTTGAAACAACAAACAACCAAAAACACTAGGAAATGATGTTTCAGAATATAAAAGACTAGGAGACCTTCTCAAGCAGTATGAGATGATTTATCATGCTTATTATCAGTAATTTCTTTCTGTAACATTGAATTAAGCTTCACCAATCTGGCTTTATTCAAACCCGAAAAGACTTTACCTACAGATAGAAGGATAAAATTTGTACTTATGTACTGAATTCTTAGCACCCAAACCGAGGCCAACCACGGAGAGAAATATAATATCACTAGAATGTAACTGAGTGACTTCAGATATCTCCTCCACCTTTCATCTTCAGTCTAAAATGTTGCGCTTATGAGAGAGTATTCATATTCTGTCTAAAAAAAATTACCATGTCTAAAAAATATAAATAATGCTGCCAAAAAAAATGAAAATGAAACAAAATCCAAAACGTCAAGAAAGAAGTCATACGTGCAAGGCTCTAAGCAAAAGAGGCCTGCTCTCCAGAATCTCATTGAACAATCTTTTGGCCTTGCTAATTTGTCCCATCATTTCGTAAGAAAGCGCCTGCAAAAGCCTCCATTCCACCTCCTCTGGGTCTACGTCGATTAGCCTCTCCACATACTCCACAGCTTCCTTTGTCTTTCCTCTCCTCATCTTCCCGTACAAAATCACCTTCAGTGCCTCGAGATTCCTAGGTTCTCTTTCCAAAATCTTCTCAAACATCACCTCATTCTCACTTTTCTCCTCCTTCTTACTCTGGTTTTCTTCTGAACTTGCACCAGAACTTCTAATTTGTGCATGTAACGCCATACTTGGCTTAGTATTAAACAACCCCATGAAAATGATTGACCAAACAAGGACCATAACTACTTTCTCCGATAAAATATTCACGAAACTTCGCTGCTGTAAGAGAAAAGAGCTTAGACGTGACAAATTAGATTTTGGTGTGAATCCAATGTGTGATTGGGTAAGTTGTACGGAAGCAATCTGACGTTTGCTTCGTTGAAATGGCAATGCGTGTTGTTTGGGCATGTTGGGTGGACTGGTTAATGGGGGGTTTAGGGATTTGCGGGGGTTATGATTTAGGAATTCTGATTTCTGAAATTCTTTTTGAGAAACCAAAACGAAACTTCTCAACGAACCCATTTGAATAATGATCAAAAACCGTGAAAGGTAAGATTTCTGTAACGAGATTGCTCACTGACAGACAAGTGACCAGCAAGAGACATTACATTTTCCAGGAGGCATCAGGTTTCTAGTGCAGAGATGGAGAAAGAAATGATTATGTCTAAGTCCGACAGTCGGAGCTCAATTTCAAAATGCAAGATGCAAAACGATGTCGTAGGGAAAGGATTATCAAAACAAAAGCCAACCCAACTGAGTTCTTTCTTCCCAAGCAGGAGTCTCTCTATTTTTTAAATGGATAAATTACGAAAATACAAATAAAAAAAATGTCACTTTACAAAGATATACTTAAAATTTGTTATTTAAATCCACAAATTATTAATTTACTAATTTTAAATTTTACTTTATTTTAAATTAAACAGTTGTTATTTAATATTTTAACTATTCATAGTGTTACATTTAGATTCTATAAAAAAAATCTCATTACAATTTAATCTTTAAATATAAAGTTTTCATAGAAAATAACAAAAAAAAAAATTGTTTGGCCTATAAATTATTTTAATGAATTTTTAAAAATTATATAACTAAATATTAATCTTAATAAAATAATTAAAAGTATCTCACTTAAGCAATAAATATGATAATAATATATCTTACAAAAAAAAAATATGCAATAATTATTTTTTTAATTCTCATTCCTAAATATAAATATTACGATTATTTAATTCAACTAAAAAGTTTTGTATAATTTTCTTTTTATATTATCACTCAACTTAGACTACCTTCAATAATTTAAAAAATTCTTAACGGTAGGTATTTGTTATTTTTTACATAATTTGTTCTCTTAGTTGAGATGTTTCTTCTGTAATTTCAGTGTATCTTCACATTTTTTTTAAGTAAATATTGTTTTTTTTTATCAACTAACATATTAAGTTGAATATGCTTCTTTAATAAGCAGTTTTGGATTTATAGTTGATAATAATCGTTTATATAATTTCATGTCTCATGCTGAAATCTATAATACTAGAGAATCTATTTTTTATTAGGTTTTCGGGCATGTTATTAAAACCTTGATGAGGGAGAAGGAATATTTCCACATTCAAGGCAATCTCTTTTTTCTCAATCTTAAAGGATAGTAGGTTTTTTTTTTTTTTTTTTGTCTTTAATTTTTGGCTTCTCTTTAATAAGGAATTAATAAGTTTGTTATCTTAGGCAAGATGCTGACCATAAGAAACATGAAGTTTTGAACATAGTTAAAAAGGATTAAGTTCTCTACCTATTATTAATGCTATCGTCTCTATTTCTTTCTAGAAACTAAGTATTTTTAGTATAATATAGTGAAATGTGTTAGATATTGTTGAAAAAATTCTTCATTTTTTTTTTTACATTGGCTATAATGACATATATTTTTTATTTCTTCTACTACTAATAAAATTATCTAAAATTAATTGGTTCATGAGAAAAAATTATTATCAAATATAATTTTAAAGTAGCTACATAAATTTCACATATTATTACGTATAGAGTATTATGAATTAATATTTTATATTTGATTGGTCAGTATGATGTTTTGGGTCACTTGACCCACATATGAATTCTGGGGAAGATAGATCGAATATTTATTTCTTGTAATAAATGTATGTCTTTTAGAATTGTATGATAGATTATATCTCAATCGTTGATCTACCAGTTACCTAATAAGCTTGTCCAACTCTTCCAATGAGAAATTATTTATGTGTTTAGTTGGCACCATTACCGGCGGCGGTGCTCTCAGGTGTGGCGGCTCTCCGGCGAGATTCGTGTTTTGGTGATTTGGCTCCGATCAATCTGTAGAGAAAAGAATGGTGATCACGGTGATATAAAAATTGTATCAAACGGAGGCCGGGAAGGGCCTCATCAGAGGCAAAAACTGAGGAGGGGCGCGGCAACGCCGCTGGGTTTCGACCATGTTTTCCGGCCGTTTGGCCAGGATTTTGGCTCCGATTTGGCCACAGGGGAACTCAGCATTGAAAAACGAGTCGGGGTATGAAATTTACCTCGATCGACGGTCGAAAAACTCCCCGGTGTGGCGGCGGGTGGCGGCGGCCGGCTCCTCCAGCGTCTGGTTCGTCTTCTCCGGCGAGGGCAGGCGGCTAGGGTTTTTGTGGTCAGGTGTGGGGGTTTTATTTATACCATTTTGCCTTTTAATCACAGCCGTCCATTTTGATTAAATCTGGGCCGTTCGTACTTGATTGAATCTGGGCCGTCCGTGCGCGCGGGGACGCATCTGGGCCGTCCGATCGCGCGCACGCGGATCGCCCATGTGGCCCGTTCCCGGGTCGACGTGATCTTGCCACGCGGCAGGTCCTGGTTGGCCAGGGCTGCTGATTGGGCCGCTGACGTGGCTGCTGACGTGGCGCTGACGGGGCACAATTTTTTTAAATTGCGTTTTGACCCCCGGTTTCCGATTTTCTTTTCAAAAATACCCCCAGAATCCTAATTTTCACCACTTTTTCCCAAAATCAATTTCAATTAAATCCAAATAATATTTTTACCCAATTTTATCATTATTATTATTATTATTTTTATTAAAAAAATTAAATTATATTAAATTAATCAATTAAAATAATAAAATTATAAAATAAACTAAATAAAAATAATAATAATAATAATAATAATAATAATTAAAAAATTAGTGGGCGTTACAACTCTCCCCCCTTAAAGAAATTTGGTCCCCCAAATTTGCCTCTTACTCTTGGTCGAACAAATGGGGATACTGGGCTCTAAATTCTGATTCCAGTTACCAAGTAGCCTCCCTGGGCGTGTGGTTTTGCCACACGACCTTTACAAATGATATTTCCCGGTTGCGGAGTATTCTGCTCTCTCGGTCCGTGATACCGACCGGTACTTTTTCATAAGACAAGTCCACTTGGAGTGGAAGCGGTTCATGAGCCAAGACATGAGAAGGGTCTGGGTTGTACTTATGTAGCATAGATACGTGAAACACGTTGTGAACTCGGGAGAGCTCGGGAGGCAGTGCTAGTCTGTAGGCAGCAGTACCAATCTTGTCTAAGATTTCGAAGGGTCTAATATATCGGGGGTTTAATTTTCTCCTCCTGCCGAACCTACTAATTTCCTTGAAAAGAGTGACCTTAAGAAACACACGGTCGTCTTTCTCAAACGCTAGGTCTCTCCTCCAAATATATGCATAACTCTTCTGCCTACTCTGAGCTGTCTGAATGTTCTTCTTGATTTTAACTATCTTGGACGTGGTCTCCTCTACCAACTCTGGGCCGAACAATCTTCTATCGCCCACTTCCTCCCAACAAATCGGTGACCTGTACGGGCGCCCATATAGCGCCTCATATGGAGCCATGCCGATACTTGCTTGGTAGTTGTTGTTGTAGGCAAACTCTATCAGGGGTAGATGGTCGTCCCAATGGCCCCCGGAGTCAAGGACACAAGCTCGGAGCATATCCTCAAGCGTACGAATTGTCCTCTCTGATTGTCCATCAGTCTGGGGGTGGAAGGCAGTACTAAGAGACAGCTTTGTTCCCATAGCTTGCTGGAAGCTACTCCAAAACCGAGAGGTGAACCTGGGATCCCTGTCAGACACTACTGTTACTGGAACCCCATGCAATCTGACCATCTCCCGGATATATATCCTTGCCAACTTGTCCAATGAATCGGTCATCCTGATGGCTAGGAAGTGGGAAGACTTGGTAAGTCGGTCAACGATTGCCCATATGGCATCGTGTCCTGAACGCGCCTTGGGTAGCCCCGATACGAAGTCCATGGTGATATGTTCCTACTTCCATTCCGGGATCGGTAAAGGCTGAAGTAACCCACCTGGGCACTGATGCTCTACCTTGACCTGCTGACATACCAAACATTTAGATACAAAGTCGGTTATGTCTTTCTTCATCCCATGCCACCAAAACCGGGGTCGTATGCTTTGGTACATTTTGGTGCTTCCTGGATGCATGGCAAACTTCGAGCCATGGGACTCTGTCATGATGTCCCTTTTTAACTCACTGTCATTTGGGACACACATCCTGTCTTGGAAACGAAGTAGTCCATTGGCAGATATTTGGAATTCTAAGTTCCCTCCCTGTTCTGCATCCTTCTTGCGGGCTACCAGGGCAGGGTCAACTGTTTGGGCTTCCCTTATCCTCTGAATTAACTCGGGCTGGACTGTCAGGCGGCCCAAACATGTGACTCTCTTCAGATCATGAAGTCGAACCTGTTGTGTGGCCCCAATTGGTCTGCATTCTGAAACTATCAAATGAGCTAAGATACCTGCACTTTTCCTGCTGAGGGCATCTGCTACCACGTTGCCCTTACCCGGATGGTATAAGATGTCATAATCATAGTCCTTAAGGAGTTCCATCCACCTTCTCTGATGCATGTTGAGATCCTTCTGAGTGAATGTGTTTCAAACTCTTGTCATCGGTATAGATCTGAAATGTCTCTCCGTACAAATAATGGCGCCAGGTTTTGAAGGCATGAATGATTGCGGCAAGTTCCAAGTCATGGGTGGGATAGTTCTTCTCATGATTCTTTAACTGTCTGGACCCGTATGCTATAACCTTTCCATGTTGCATCAGGACACAACCCAGACCCAGATAGGAGGCATCACTATAAACTGTATATCCTCCCGATCCACTCGGTATGGCTAGCACAGGTGCAGTGGTCAGCCGCTTCTTTAATTCTGAAAAACTTCTTTCGCAGTCTTCATTCCACTCGAACTTGGCATTCTTCTTGGTGAGTCGGGTTAGAGGAGCTGCTAGATTGGAGAATCCTTCAACGAACCTGCGGTAATAACCTGCCATTCCCAGGAAGCTACGGATTTCCTTAACTGATGTCAGTTTCTCCCAACCAAGTACCGCTTCAACCTTTTCAGGATTCACTGATACCCCTTCCTTCGATATGATGTGTCCTAGGAAGGCAGTTTGCTCAAGCCAGATCCACACTTACTCAGCTTCGCATATAGCCTCTTGTTTCTAAGGACTTGCAAAACTTGGGCCAGATGGTGAACATGCTCTTCTCTGTTTTTTGAGTAGACTAAGATATCATCGATGAACACGATGACAAACTGATCCAAGAACTCTCTGAAAACTCTGTTCATCAGATCCATAAAGATTGCCGGGGCATTGGTTAGCCCGAATGGCATGACCAGGAACTCATAGTGTCCGTACCTGGTTCGAAATGCCGTCTTGGGGATGTCTTCTGTTCTTATCTTTACCTGATGGTAACCTGATGGTAGATCTATTTTAGAAAAGACCTGTGCACCCTGCAACTGATCGAAAAGGTCATCAATCCAGGGAAGATGATATTTGTTCTTAATTGTTACCCTGTTTATCCCTCTATAATCACTGCACAGTCTCAACGTCCCATCTCCCTTCCTTGTAAAAGTAACTCCGGCACCCCAAGGGGAAACGCTGTGTCTAATGAAACCACTGTCTTGTAACTCAGTGATCTGTTTCCTTAGTTCTTCCATCTCAATGCGGCTCATTCGGTAAGGAGCAACCGAGATGGGCTGGGTACCTGGCTGTAAGTCTATGGTGAACTCGACCTCTCTGTCCACTAGTAGACCGGGCAGTTCATCCGAAAATAAGTCTGAAAAGTCTCGGACTACTGGAATCTCTTGGATACAAACTTCCTTCTTGGGCTTACCTAGTTAGAGGAAATACAAGATTAAGGCACTGGGAATTAAGAAAACTTGCCATCAGAGAAAATCAGTACTGAATGATTTTATTAACTTGTAAATGGCTCCTCGTTGGGAGGATTAAATACAATCTTTTTGTTAAAGCAGTCTATGGTGGCGTGATACGCCGCTAGCCAATCCATTCCTAGGATTACATCAAAATCCCCCGTGTCTAACCCTATCAGGTCTACCCTCAGTTTCCTATTTGCTATCTCCACGGCACAGGCCCTGTAGATAATGTAACGGCCTCGAAAATTTAAAATGAAATGTATATTAAAAATATCAAATGCGGAAGCGAAGTCAAAAATTCGATTAACATCCCTTACACTAAAACCAAAAACGTGCTCACAATATAAAAGATCAAACTACTTAAAGGAGAAACTTGAAAGTAAAAGCTACGAATATGACTATGGAGTCTTTAGGCGTCCCCTTCGTCGTCCTCCTGCGGAACCGGCTCGAGAACAATGTCTTCCTGATCTGAAATGATTAAATAAGGAATGAACTACACTAGCCCAGTAAAGACATCACGATATCTCACCGTCACGGAGGTAAAGGTGGGTAGAAAACACAAAAAGACCAATGGAGCATAATTTACAACAAATCCTTTTATCAATAATAAAACCTTTACCATTCACTTACCTCGGTGAAATTCATAAAAACAATATACGAAAGCAATAACATCATCATCATCATGAAATCATATATAAACTGTACAACATAATACTTATCAAGCCTTTCGTAATTCAATCGTTACACAACATATTTTCTCATTTACCAGCCCACTAGTATCCATGAGGATCCATAGGGGTCCCGCTACCCGTTAACCCTTAACACTTGAAATCATATCCAGGGCCGTCCCCATACCCCGTCCGGTATGGGCGCCAAAACACATAAGATCTCCATACCCCGTCCGGTATGGGAGACCACAATCCCGGCAGGGTTCCCTACGGACTCGGTCCGTCCACCATCTCCCAGGATATCTAGTCAGGCTGACCACATTATACAATTACCCATTTACATAATCTTTCATTCTCTTTTCCCTCAGTCAGCATTATCAATCCACATGCAAACAAGCGAAACGGTAATTTATGCCAAACAGACAACATACAGCATCAATATCCCAGTCATTCAATCCATAATCAGTAAAACAGTAAAATATGCACACGAAACTGTAAAATGAAAACATCAAACCTTATACTGCATTTAAAACTGTAAACAGGCTAAATAACAGTTAACCGACAAACACACTAGACTCGGGCTCCATTAGCGACCTTAAGCAATTTCACACATTCGTTGATTCATGAAATATCATTTTATCATTTATTGAACTTTAATACCGTGATAGAAAATAGGGTGAGGGGTCCTCAGTTGTTTCGGGGTCCGAACATGGCTTCACAGTGCGCCTACAGGCTGTCCCTAATTTTTCCTGAATTTTTTCCGGGGAACTGAAACGCATTACTGGTACCTGCACGTGTTCCAAAAAATCCCAAATTAGGCCCAGGGCCCCTTTCGGCCAATATCGCAATTCTGGCATGGCAGCGACTCTCCGGCCAATATCACACTTGCATCGATCCTTGCGATTAAATAACTTTAGGGTCCTCAGGGGGCCAAAAAATTACGGAAAACCGAAGCTTACCGGTGGCGGTGCTCTCGGGTGCGGCGACTCTCCGGTGAAGTTTGTGTTTTGGTGATTCAGCTCTGATCAACCTGTAGAGAAAAGAATGGTGATCACGGTGATATAAAAATTGCATTAAACGGAGGCCGGGAAGGGCCTCATCGGAGGCAAAAACCGAGGAGGGGCGCGGCGGCGCCCCTGGGTTTCGACCATGTTTTCCGGCCGTTTGGCCGGGATTTTGGCTCTGATTTGGCCACAGGGGAAATCAGCGTGGAAAAATAAGTCGGGGGTATGAAATTTACCTCGATCGGCGGTCGAAAATCCCTCCGGTGCGGCGGCCGGCTTCTGGTTCGTCTTCTAAGGCGAGGGCAGGCGGCTAGGGTTTTGTGATCTGGTGTGGGGGTCTTATTTATACCCTTTTGCCTTTTGATCTCAGCCATCCATTTTCATTTAATCTGGGCCGTCCGTTTTTGATTGAATCTGGGCTGTCTGTGCGATTGCATCTGGACCGTCCGATCGCACGCTTGATCTGGGCCGTCCGATAGCGCATACGCGGATCGCCAACGTGGCCCGTCCTAGATCGACGTGGTCTTGCCACGTGGCAGGTCCCGGTTGGCCGGGACTGCTGACTGTGTCTGCTGACGTGGCTGCTGACGTGGCCCCTTTTTTTTTTTCTTCTTCAATTTCCCGGGCGCTACAGATAACCTCTCATAGCAATGTCTCCCCCCCAGCGGTAGATACAAGCAACAATGAATCAAGTCTATCAGGTGATACACAAATTTTGGAAGCAAGAACATGTGAAACAAAAGAATGTGATGCACTAGTGTCAAACAAAACATGAGCAATGTGGCCAGATATAGTATACATACCATGTACCACGTCCGGGTCTGCGTCGGCATCCTTCTGGGTAAGGTTGTAAACTCTGCCCTGGATTGGAGGCCTTCTTTGATTCTGGTTCCTCAGGCATTCCCTTGCATAGTGCTGGGCACTGCCGCATATACGACAGGTGTTGCTAAGGCGGTAGCAGGGTCAGTCCCCGTGATCCCTGCCGCAGTGCTGGCATATCTTCCCACGTGCTGCCCCCGTAGCCTGAGGAGGGGCCTGAATGGCGGGTCTAGGCCTTTTATTGGGTTGGACAGGCGCGGTAGGTGCTGACCTGCGGAGCGGGGCTGAGGGTCGGGAACTCCCCGCTAGCTGAGGGTGGGTGTCGAAGCTCCTTTCTATGATCTGCGCCTTTCCTAGGACTGCTGAATATGTCTCGAGCTCCATTACCAGTAAGTGTTGTCTGATCTCCGGGCGGAGACCCCACTGGAATTTCCTGGCCTTTCGGCCCTCATCCATCAATGTCTCCGGGGCATATCGGCCCAGCTCCAGGAACTTACGGGCATACTCTGACACTGTCATGTTTCCCTGGACCAATTGAGCAAACTCCATTTCCTTCAGGTGTTGGATGTGTTTAGGGAGATAGTCCGCGTGGAAGGCCGCTAAGAACTGCTCCCAAGTAGCTGGTATAGGCAGGGTGGTCCGCTTGAGCTCCCACCAGCGTACTGCTTCCCCTACCAGCATGTAGGAGGCAATGGCAGCCCTCTGCTCAAGAACTACTCCCAAGGTCTCGAAAGCTCTCTCAGTCTCTGCCAGCCAGTATTGGGCCTCTTCAAAAGAGGATCCCCCTGCAAAAGTAGAAGGGTTCAGTCTTCTGTACCTCTCTATGAAGCCGGGGTCGATCAAGGAAGGAGCGGGGTCCCGGGGTAGAGGGACTGGGGCCGGCTGAGGGTGAACTGGGGGGCCCTGTGGTGGCACTTGCTGATGTGGTGGGGGTACTGGAATGTGCTGTGGCAGTGCCTGGTGGTACCGTGGCTGTGGTACCGGGTCGTACCGTGGCTGTGGTGCCGGGTGGTACTGTGGAGGAGCAGGCTCCTGTCGGGGTGGCTCGGGATCAGCCTGCTGTAGCGGGGGCTCAACCTGCGATAGCGGAGGAGGTCCGGGTAACTCCCTTCTCTCCTCTCACCTTTGCTGGGTAGCTACGAGAGCTTCCACCATCTCAAATAATCTGTCTAAGTCCTCCTGAAGCGAATTATCTTGGGGCGCTCGGTTTAGTGGGGGCCTTCCTCTCCTCATTTCCGTGTACCTGCATTCACAAGGAATGGTTGAGTAACGATCTATCGGTGAGTATTTCTCTAAAGTACTATTGTGTAAGGGATGGGTCCGAGGAAACCTAGCTCTGATACCAACTGTAACGGCCCCAGAATTTTAAAATGAAATATGTGTATTAAAAAGGTCAAATGTGGTAGCGTAATAAAAATTTTGATTAACATCCCTTACACTAAAACCAAAAACGTGCTCAAAGTATAAAAGAACAAACTAACTAAAAGAGAAACTCGAAAATAAAAGCTATAAATATAACTACGGAGTCTTCAGGCGTCCCCTTCGCCGTCTTCCTGCGGAACGAGCTCGGGAACAATGTCTTCCTAATTTGAAATGATTAAATAAGGAATGAGCTACACCAACTCAATAAAGACATCACACTATCTCACCGTCACGGAGGTAAAGGTGGGTAGAAAACACAAAAATACCAATGGAGCATAATTTACAACAAATTCTTTCATCAATAATAAAATCATTTACTATCCACTTATCTCGGTGAAATTCATAAAACAATATACGAAAGCAATAACATTATCATCATCATGAAATCATATGAGCTGTATAACATAATACTTATCATGCCTTTTGCAATTCAATTATTACACAACATATTTTTCCTCATTTACCAGCCTACTAGTATCCATGGGGATCCATAGGGGTTCCGCTACCCGTGAACCCTTAACACTTGTAATCAGATTCCAGGGCCGTCCCCATACCCCGTCCGATATGGGCGCCAAAACTATAAACCTCAATACCCCGTCCGGTATGAGGGTGAAACGGGCCGTCCCCATTCCCCGTCCGATATGGGCGCCAAAACACATAAGGTCTCCATACCCCGTCCGGTATGAGAGACCACAATCCTGGTAGGGTTTCCTACGGACCCGGTCCGTCCACCATCTCCCAGGATATCTAGTCAGGCTGACCACATTATGCAATTATCAATTTACATAACCTTTCATTCCCCTTTTCCCCAGTCAGCATCATCAATTCACACACAAATAAGCAAACCAGTAATTTATGCCAAATAAGACAACATACAACATCGGGTTTTCAGTCATTCAACTCATAATCAATAAAACAGTAAAATATGCACACGAAACTATGAAATGAAAACATCAGACCCCATACTGCATTTAAAACCGTAAAATAGCCCATACAACAGCTAATCGACAAACACACCAGACTCGGGCTCCATTAGCGACCTTAAACAATTTCACACATCTGTTGATTCATAAAATACCGTTTTATCATTTATTGAACTTTAATACCGTGATAGGAAATAGGGTGAGGGGTCCTTACTTGTTTCGGGATCTGAATACGGCTCTACAGTGCGCCTACAGGCTGTTCCTAATTTTTCCTGAAATTTTTTCGGGGAACTGAAACGCACTACTAGTACCTGTACGTGTCCCAAAAAATTCCAAATTAGACCCAGGGCCCCCTTTCGGCCAATATCGCAATTCCGGCACGGCGGCTCTGCCGTGCTCCGGCGTCGGCATCGCCTCTTGCGGCGGCGATTCGCCTCGGGTTGGCTGTTTTCGGCCGTTTCTGGCCGAATTCAGCCACACTTGCATCGGTCCCTGCGATAAAACAACCCTAGGGCCCTCGGGGGGCCAAAAAATTACGAAAAACTGAAGCTTACCGACGGCGGTGCTCTCAGGTGCGGCGGCTCTCCGGCGAGGTTCGTGTTTTGGTGATTTGGCTCCGATCAACCTGTAGAGAAAAGAATTGTGATCACGGTGATATAAAAATTGTATCAAACGTAGGCTGGGAAGGGCCTCATCGGAGGTAAAAATCGAGGAGGGGCGCGGGGGCGCTGCTGGGTTTCGGCCGTGTTTTCTAAATTGCGTTTTGACCCCCGGTTTCTGATTTTTTTTTCAAAAATACTCCCAGAATCATAATTTTCACCCCTTTTTCCCAAAATCAATTTCAATTAAATCCAAATAATATTTTTATCCAATTTTATCATTATGATTATTATTATTTTTATTAAAAAAATTAAATTAAATAAAATTAATTAATTAAAATAATAAAATTATAAAATAAATTAAATAAAATTAATAATAATAATAATAATAATAATTAAAAAATTAGTGGGCGTTACAAAAGTGGTTCACTTGGGTTTGTAAATGTCTCATTTGTTCTATTGTTGATATCTATTATTATAATGACAAAATATCAAAGTATTTCTTATTTAATTTAGTTTCTTAGTCGGTGATAACCATAATATTATAAATTAATTGATGTGATGTGTCACGTGGATAATACATATTTTATCTACTTTTATTTATTTTTTCTTCATTTACTATTGTATTAAGATTTTAATGCCTTCATTTATGAGAATCTCACGACGAGCATAATTATTGAAATTGAATTTCAAAAGTACTTAGTGTGAATTTCAAATATAGTCATCTCCAATGATCAACTTAGTTGCTCAACTTTTATTTTTCGGTATTGAAAAATTTATAATTTTTTTTTATTATCATGATTATATTTAGCATTGATGAGATAACCGGTAATATTTATTTTTTTCTTTATTACAAAATATACACTTAATAATTTAAATTTTGAAAATGTCATTCAATAATATTAGTTTACTAAATAATAGCATTTTTTTCCAGTTCAAAATTAATTTAGTCTTATTCAATAATTATATTTAAATTAGAAAATTACATTAGTTGATACACTTAATCAATTTTACTCATATCTTCAATTACATAATATGATGGATTTGTATTGTCACTTATTAATGCAAGAATCATAAAAGCATCTGATTTAAATTAGA
>NW_019014620.1:206487-223981 GCF_000150535.2 Carica papaya | reverse complement strand
GTGTGTGTGTATATATATAGAGGTATTAGTAGGGGGATAAAATTAAGTCGAAATTAAATGCTTGGTGCAGCTTTTATCAAATTCTATCCCTCCAAAAAGTAAGAAAGCATTGGCATAAAATTGAATGTCTTATCCCACATCAGGAAACTATCAACTTAACAGATCCCCAAACCTTTCCATAAACCTCCCTTTTACTATAAATATTCTCATTTTTATTTTATTTATTAAATTGTTAAATTAATTTTTAATATTTTTTGTTACAACTTTATTTATAATATTTTTAAATATTTTAATTTTTTAACAAAAAAATTAAATAGTTAGGATATATTTGTATACTCTAAAAAATAATTTAAAAGAATTAATTTGTTTAATTAAATAAATAATTTAATTAGTTATATGCATCCAAACATAGTCTTACTTTAATTTTTTCTATTAAAAAAATTTGAAAAAACCAAAATCTTCATGAATCAAATTTTAATAAAAATATATCATAAACCAAATTGTAAAAAGTATTAAAATTTGATAACTAATTTGATAATTTAATATTTTTTTTAAAAAATATTTTAAAAATAAAAATGTTAGTTAAAAAAAAGTATTTGACTTTTAACTTATACAAATTTGTTATATGTTATGTTATACTAAAAAAACATTGTTTTTTCGTAATTTAAAAATAACTACTAAATTTTATTTCAAAAACATAATACTTTGTACGATATTAATTCTTCATAACTAAAATATCTTTTTATTATTTTTGGGTTAGTATACAATAATTTTCACTATTAAAAATTAAAATACCATTATTAATATGATCAAGAACTTGTAATTTATTTAAAAATGACAATTTCTTAATAAAATTGTTTACTTAAAATTTAGTCTTACCTCAAATCCGATTAGCATTACCTATTTATGACCTTATTATTATTTTTATTATTATTTCATTATTAATTATTACTCCACAATTATAAAATTATCACTAAGTAATAACTAATTATTTATCGAAATTATGACCTAAAATAAGGCTCAACAATATTTCTTCATACTGTTAAACTAATTAATTTAACCACCCTAAAAAAAATGAATAACATCATTTTGGGCTATGTCAAAATCAATTATTAAGATGTTCCACTCAAATAATAATCACTATAATAATAATAACAATAATGTATCCATGATCTCTTTTTCTCTCTAGCTTCTTCTTTTGTGTGTTTTTAAAGGGATACACACACACACACACACACACACACACATACACACACATTAATACCATATACCTAACTTTCTTTAATGCAATAAAATCTCTATAATAACATTATTCTAAAATGAAAGGTACGGACATGAAAGATATTATATATCCCTTTATATATATACATATATATATATATTTGATTCAAGTCCAATGGAAAATATATTAGAACATTAAAAACATGAGCTATTAATTAAAATCATTCTCCATATGTAGTCAAGAAGTTACAGAAATTAAGCATATCCCTCATGACAAAACCCTCCAAAGTATTTACATAATACAAAAATTTCTAACAAAAAAAAAAAAAAATATTTTTCAAAACTGATAACTCTTTACTAACAAAAGAAACACATTTTTTGAATTGACTGTTAAAGAAATTAATTTCGATACTTGAGAAAATTAAATTAAAAATATTCTTAATTCTTTACCCTAAAACTTAAAACGATAAAGAATACATGATAATTCTTTACCAACGAGAGAAATATACCTTTCAAATCTGACTGTTAAAGAAATTAATTTCGACACCCGAAAAAATTAACTCTGAAAATACTCTTAATCCCTAACCCTAAAGCCTAAAACCATAAAGAATATAGAGTTACCTGTTGTGTAATGGATTTGGACCTGTTGGGACAGTTCTCTTGTCATCTAAAGTATAATTTCTGCTGGATTCATAGTTTGAGAGATACTTGTTGATGCCATTTTCTGATCTCTGTCTTCTGCTAATTGCATATTCAGATTCAACAAAACTGCTTCTCAAAATCACCAGCCATATCACTACAAGTACAACAATGGCTATTCTCATTGCACCCACAACAGAATTATTCAAAGAAAACCCACCAGAGATAGACAAGCAAAAGAGGGAGAAGAGAAGAGAAGAGAAGAGAAGACAAAAGGAATGGGAATTGGGTTGGACAGAGAAACAAGAGGCTTGGTACTTCAAGGGGTTAATAATAGAGCTACCTAGGATGTATATGTATATGTATATTTACAGTCAACAAACTTGATATATCACCATCTTTTCATTTCAACTACCACCAAACCTCATTAATTGTTTGCCAATCACACTGGGCTACCAATAAAGGGGATGTATACAGTATGCGTATATATATATATATGTTTGTGTATGTCTGCATGCATACGTATAAATATAAGCCGAAAGTCAAAACGCAACATTCTCTTCCATCTCCAGCTAGGTGCCTAGCCTGCTGACTGTCCCCTCCTTATATCTCTCCCTGTATCTCTGCAACTCCATGCAGGTAGCTTTAAGAAGCTAGGGTTCCTCGTTTGGGACTTCTAATAGCCACCTATATACATACACCCTCGGGATAGTAACCCATAAAAGTTAAGATTTTTAAGCAATAATATGTATCTGGCATTAAATTTAAGTATAATTTATGTTTTGGATAAATTAAAATTTTTGGTACAATTTAGTTTTAGAGTTATAAAATATTGAATTTTAATACAATTTAACATTAATTACTTATTGACTTAGATATTTTTTTTAATTTTTGTAATATTTTATTTAATCAATCTTTTTTACTTTCAAAAAAATGTATAATCCATTTTTATTAGTTTTTGTTATTATTATAAATAAATTTCTCATGTTTAGGTACTTTGATATGATAGTTGTCATGTTTAGAAAAACTGATTTTTTAATTACTTTTAAATAAAAAAATTGAAAATTGAAAAACACAAGAAAATTATTTTTATATATATCGAAAATAAAAGCTTCCTACATATATTATACATATACTGTAACCATGTATAATAGCCTGAAATTAAAAAATAAGTAAATTTTGAGAGAATTTTTTTTTAAAAATATTTAAATTAATTAAATTAAAAATCACAAAATTCACTAAAAAAATATAAATATAAATAAAATTATTAAATTATAGCTTTCTTCAAAAAAATTTCTAAGTTAAGCCTTTTTTAAATTAAAAAAGACTAATTTGAAAGAATTTTAAATGATTAAGAGTCACTCTGCAATTTCATAAAAAGGAACCACGTCGGATAACCCACGTGGTAGCTTGGCCAATTGGGTCACGTTGTATGGTGGCCACGCTAGCAGGAGTCTGATGTGGGATCACACACTGGCAATCCGCATGCTTGTGATCGAATGGACCTTTGCGTGCCACGTCAACTCGATTAGACAATTGGGATATTATGGGCAGGAGTATTTAAACTCCTTTTCCATTAACTCCAAAAATCCTAGCCGACAAGAGGACGCCGGAAGAGGAAATAGAGGACGCTGGAGAGAGTTGTAGACAACAAAGAGACAGCGGTGCCGCCATGTCGGAAGTCCAAATCGGCTCCAATAAGCACGATTTTCTCCCATTTTCTCTTTTTTTTTTATCATTTTTAATTATCTCACTATAGATTAACTAGAAAAACATTAATATGAGAGGAAGAGGTGCGTACACTGCAACCGGCGATTGCTTGGGGCGACATGATCAGCTTCTAAGTCCTGTAAGGATACCCAGTAATCGTTTGATCGAAGTTTGGCCCTTAAATCATCTAGATTGATGTAGTTTTGGATTAGATCTCATGTAAAGTGCCGACGATAATATTTTAAATTAACTTCATGCAGTCTTGGTATATGATTGATCATATATGCTTGTTTTGGTTATATGATATTTTTTATGCATGTTATGGGTTGATATATGTTGCGAGTTGACATTCGGGAAGGGATGTTCATGGTTGTTTGCGTGAAAAGGGTGCGTGCGAGTACTAGTATGTGAATATGTATTTGTCGTGATTAGTCTTCAGGACTTCAGTTTTAATTATTTTATTTATATTATTATATTATTTTATTTTATCTATTTTAATTGCTATTTTATTTTTTATTACTTTATTTCATTTATATCATTTTATTTAGTTTAAATTCTATTTCATTCTGTATTATTTGAATTTATGCTAATAATTTTTATCTTATTTATTTTGTATGTTATGATGGTTTATTTTTATTATCTTCGTTTTATCCTATTGGTGATTAATTACCCTTAAGTGTATATTCAATTATGGGTTACGTATGTCGACATCATTTTCTGATGTACTTGTTGAAATTCAAGTGGTTTGAAATGAAAGTTCTATGACCTTGATTAGATATTTGCATGTTGGGGGTTGGTTGTAAATGTAAAATAGAATATGATAATTGAGATAAATAAAACTATTATCGGATATCAAGGGGGAGTATATAGGGCGAACCCCACCATGGGTATGACCTTTAATTATACAGGACTGAGAAATTTCATACTGGATAGGGTTGGGAGATTGTTCATAGCGCCCATACCAGACGAGGGATGAGGATGACTGATAAAAATAATACTCATATTGGATGAGGTATGAACTTAGTCGGAAAAAATGGCTCTCCATTACCAGACGGGGTGTAGAGATGACCAATAATTGTAAAAGAAACGTTGAGTATCTAGTTGTGGGGAGAACCTTTATTGGGCCCAAGGATACTGGTAGAAGAAAATGATATTAAAAGACAAAATGAAAGTTTATTGATTTGATATATGTTTTGTACTTGAATACAAATATAATATGATCAAATAGTATTTATTATTAAAATAAAATTTTCTGATATAAACTTGATGTGGTTTGATAGTATTTATGAATGAAACGAGGCGATTGAATGTGAATTTGATTTAATTTCAATGTGAAGTGAAGAAATTAAATAGATTTCTAAGTCAAATATGGTTTTGTTAAAATTAATAATCCATCACTTGTTTTATTATTATGTTTTACAATGTTTTGGATTAATAATTACGTTGTTTGGTTCTTGTACCCTTATTGAGCAAGTGTGTGCTAATTCAAATTATCATTTCAGCCTTTTAGATCAGAATATTTAGAACTCTACTCCCAAACAGTGAGAGATTCGCTAAGGAATTTCTTATTTTATTTAGATAGAATTTAAGGTTAATCATTTTTTTTTATGTTAGTACTTATTTTGTAATGTAGACAAGCCTCATGGATGTTACAGAGTGGGACTAAATATAACGCCTCCGGAAATTTAAATGAAGATGTATGTATTAAAAATCTTAAATGTGAAAACGAAATAAAAATTCTGATTAACATCCCTTACACAATAACAAAAAACGTATTCAACGTATGAAAGAATAAGCTAATTAAAAGAAATACTTGAAATAAAAACTATAAATAGAATTATAAAATCTTTAGGTGTCTAACTCACCGTCTTCCTGCGGAACGGGCTCGGGAACCACGTCTTCCTGATCTGAAATGATCAAGTAAGGAATGAGCTACAATAACCCAGTAAAGACATCACACTATCTCACTGCCACAGAAGTAAAGGTTGGTAGAAAATAAAAACGACCAATGGAGCATAATTTATAACAAACTCATTTATTAATGATAAAAACTTTTACTGTCCACTTACCTCAGTGAGATTCGTGAAAATAACATATGAAAACAATAACATTATAACCATCATAAAATCATATACACTTTGTAACATAACACATGTTATACTTTTGTACTTCAATAATCAGACAACAAATTTTCTCTTTTACTAGCCTACTAGTATTCATGAGGATCCCATAGGGAGTCCTCACTACACGTGAACCATTAACATTAATAATCTGATTCCAGGGCTTCCCTTGGGTTGGCCGTTTTCGGCCGAATTCGGCCAAACTTGCATTGGTTTCTGCGATAAAACAACCCTAGGGCCATCGGTGGGCTAAAAAATCATGAAAAACTGAGACTTACCGGCGACGGAGCACTCGGGTGCGATGGCTTCTCTGGTGCGAGTCGCGGTTTGATGTTTCGCTCCGGTCAATCTGTAGAGAAAAGGTCGGTGATCACAGTGGTGTAAAAATTGCATTGAATGGAAACTAGAAAGGGCCTCATCGGAGGTAAAAACTGAGGGAAGCCGTGGCAGCGCCGCTGGACTTCGGTAGTGTTTTTCAGCCTATTGGCCGGTGGTTTGGCTCTGATTTGGCCATAGGCGGATTCAACATCGAGAAATGAGCCAAGGGGAGAAAATTTACCTCGTTTGGCGATCGAAAAACCCTCCGGTGCGGCGGCGGGTGGCGGCGGCTGGCTCCTCCGGCGACTGGTTCTTCTTCTCCGACGAGGGTACTGGCGGCTAGGGTTTGGGGTCGGGTGTGGGTGAGGTTATTTATAACCTTCCCCTTTTAATCTCAGCCGTCCATCATGATTTAATCTAGGACGTCCGATCGCGATTAAAATGGGAATAAATCTGGGCCGTCCGTGCGTGATTCAATCTGGGCCGTTTGCACACGTGAGATCTGGGCCGTCCGTGCGTGATTCAATCTGGGCCGTTTGCACACGTGAGATCTGGGCCGTCCATGCGCGTGAAATCTGGGCCGTCCGCACACGTGAGATCTGGACCGTTCGATCGCGTACACGTGGATCGCTCACGTGGCTCCGTCCGCGTGGTCTACCGCGTCAGCTTTCTTGCCACGCGGCGTGTTCTGGTTGGCCGGGGCTGCTGACTGGGCTACTGACGTGGCACAACTTTTCTAAATTGCATTTTGTGTAGCAGCCCCGGAAATTTAAAATGGAATTTTATATTCAAAAATATCAAATGCGGAAGCGAGGTCAAAATTTGAATAACATCTCTTACACTGAAACCGAAACGTGCTCACAAAATATAAAAGATTAAACTAAATAAAAGAGAAACTCGAAAATAAAACTATGAGTATGACTACAGAGTCTCTAGGCATCCCCTTCGTCGTCCTCCTGCGGAACGGGCTCGGGAACCATGTCTTCCTGATCTGAAATGGTTAAATAAGGAGTGAGCTACACTAGCCCAGTAAGAACATCACGATATCTCACCGTCACGGAGGTAAAGGTGGGTAGAAAAACACAAAAGACCAATGGAGCATGCTTTACAACAAATCCTTTTATTTATGATAAAACCTTTACCATCCACTTACCTTGGTGGAATTCATGAAACAATATAAGAAAACAATAACATTATCACAATCATGGAATAATATAAGCTGTAAAACATAGCACTTATCACGCCTTTTGTAATTCAATCATTATACAACATATCATTTTCTCATTTACCAGCCTACTAGTATCCATGGGGGTCCATAGGGGTCCCGCTACCCGTTAACCTTTAACATTCATAATCAGTTTCCAGGGCCGTCCCCATACCCCGTCCAGTATGGGCGCCAAAACCATAAACCTCAATACCCCGTCCGGTATGAGGGTGAAACGGGCCGTCCCCATACCCCGTCCGGTATGGGCGCCAAAACCATAAACCTCAATACCCCGTCCGGTATGAGGGTGAAACGAGCCGTCCCCATACCCCGTCCGGTATGGGCGCCAAAACCATAAACCTCAATACCCCGTCCGGTATGAGGGTGAAACGGGCCGTCCCCATACCCCGTCCGGTATGGGCGCCAAAACCATAAACCTCAATACCCCGTCCGGTATGAGGGTGAAACGGGCCGTCCCCATACCCCGTCCGGTATGGGCGCCAAAACCATAAGATCTCCATACCCCGTCCGGCATGTGAGACCACAATCCCGGTAGGGTTCCCTACGGACCCGGTCCGTCCACCATCTCCCAGGATATCTAGTCAGGCTGACCCCATCATACAATTATCAGTCTACACAATCTTTCATTTTCCTTTTCCTCAATAAGCATCATCAATTCACATTTAAACAAGCAAATCGTAATTCATGCCAAACAGACAACATACAGTATCAGTTCTTCAGTCTTTCAACCCATAATTAATAAAATAGTAATATATGCACTCGAAACTATAAAATGAACACATCAAATCTCATAATGCATTTAAAGCTGTAAAACAGGCCAAATAACAGTAAATCATCAATCACACTAGACTCGGGCTCCATTAGCAACCTTAAGCAATTTCACACATGCGTTAATTCAAGAAATACCGTTTTATCATTTTGAACTTTAATGCCGTGATAGGAAATAGGGTGAGGGGTCCTTACTTGTTTTCGGGATCCGAATACGATTCACAGTGCGCCTACAGGTCGTCCCTAATTTTCCCTGAATTTTTCCCGGGGAACTGAAACACACTAACGGTACCTGCACGTGTTTCAAAAAATCTCAAATTAGGCTTAGGGCCCCTTTTTGGCCAATACCGCAACTCCGGCACGGTGGCTCCGCGAGAAAACAACCCTAGGGCCCTCGGGGGGCCAAAAAATTACGGAGAAGCGGAGCTTACCGGCGGCGGCGCTCTCGGGTGCGGCAACTCTCCGGCGAGGTTCGTGGTTTGGTGATTCAGCTCCGGTCAACCTGTAGAGAAAAGAATAGTGATCACGGTGATATAAAAATTGCATCAAACGGAGGCCGGGAAGGGCCTCGTCGGAGGCAAAAACCGAGAGGGGGCGCGGCGGCGCTGCTGGTCTTCGGCCGCGTATTCCGGCCGTTTGGCCGGGATTTTGGCTTCGATTTGGTTACAGGAGGAATCGGCGTGGAAAAACGAGTCGGGGGTATGAAATTTACCTCGATCGGCGGTCGAAAATTTCCCCGGTGCGGCGGCGGGTGGCGGCGGTCGGCCTCTGGTTCGTCTTCTCCGGCGAGCGGCAGGCGGCTAGGGTTTGTGGTATGGTGTGGGGGTTCTATTTATAACCCCTTGCTTTTGATCTCAGCCGTCCATTTTGTTTTAATCTGGGCCGTTCGTTTTTGATTGAATCTGGGCCGTCCGTGCGATTGTATCTGAGTCGTCCGATCGCGCGATTGATCTGGGCCGTCCGATCGCGCCCACGCGGATCGCCAACGTGGCTCGTTCCGGAGTGACGTGGTCTTGCCACGTGGCAGGCCCCGATTGGCCGGGACTGATGACCGGGCCTGCTGACGTGGCTGCCGACGTGGCTTTTTTTTTTTTTTTTTCCTTCTCGGTCCGGGCACTACATTTTGACTCCCGGTTTCTGATTTTCTTTTCATAAACACCCCTAGAATCTAAATTTTCACCCCTTTTACCCAAAATCAATTTCAATTAAATTCCAAAAATAATTTTACCCTATTTTATCATTATTATTATTTTTATTTTTATTAAATTAAAATAAATTAAATTAAAACCTTATAAATTAAATATTGAAAAATTAAACTAAAATTTTAATATAAATTAAAATAAATTAAAAAATAAAAATAATAAATTTGGGTGTTACACGAAATATGCAAGAAATTATTATATATTCATTGGTCCTATCGATTTGAAAGTCGTGAGTATATGTTCAATACTCTAAAATAAGTCGAGTCGTTACAGTTGGTATTAGAATCGTGTTTCTCGAAATCATCTATTGTATAATAAAGCTTAAAATTCTTATGAGGAATAAGGCCTAAAAAAAAAAGAAGAATTCGGTAATATGAACTGTAAAAGATGATGTATTGAACCTATTAATTTTTAGCTTTACTCTGAAGCCAGTATGAGGTGGTGAGTAAAACAACTTCTACCAAGAAGTTGATCCAATAGAAGTAGAAGAACAAGATATGAAAGTACAGTGTTGTTTATTCTAGGATTCATCTCTTTAAATCAATTAATAAATTATAACCCAAATTTTAACACTAAGAAGCTTTCACACAGACAGAAATCTGTCGGAAATGATTACGTTACCCTTTACCTTCTCTTTTCTACTCCAATTTCCGTACGCATTATGCTTAAATTATTCTACGAATATACATATATTTTCATATATTTATACTGTGATAGATGAATGGGAGAGGCAATGTAACGGCCCCGAAATTTTAAATGGAAATGTATATATAAGAAAAATTCTAAGTACGGAAGCGGAATAAAAATTTTAATTAATATCCCTTACACAATAATCCAAACGTACTAAACGTATGAAAGAATAAACTAAATAAAGTAAATACTAGAAATGAATATTATAAATAAAACTATGAAATCTTTAGACATCTACTCGCTGTCTTCCTGCGGGACGGGCTTGGGAACCAAGTCTTCCTGATCTGAAATGGTTAAGTAAGGAATGAGCTACACTAGCTCAGTAAAGACATCATACTATCTCACTGTCACAGAAGTAAAGGTTGGTAGAAAATAAAAACGACCAATGGAGCATAATTTATAACAAACTCATTTATCAATAATAAAAACTTTTACTGTTCACTTATCTCGGTGAGATTCATGAAAACAACTTATGAGAAACAATAACATCATAAGATCATGCACACTTTGTAACATAACACATATCATACTTTTGTATTTCAATCATCAGGAAATAAATTTCCTCTTTTATCAGCCCACTAGTATCTGTGGGGATCCATAGGGGGTCCCCGCTACACGTGAACCATTCACATTAATAACTTAATTCCAGGGCCGTCCCCATACCTCGTCTGGTATGGGCGCCAAAACCATAAACCTTAATACTCCGTCCGGTATGAGAGTGAAATGGGCTGTCCCCATACCCCGTCTGATATGGGCACCAAAACACATAAAGTCTCTATACCCCATCTGATATAAGAGATCACGTTCCCGGTAAGGTTCCCTATGGACCCGGTTCGTCCACCATTTCCCAAGATATCTAATTAGGCTGTCGACATTATCCATTTATCAATTCACATACCTTTTTTCATTTTTCTTAGTCTTAGTTAACCGATCAAATATAAACACGTAAACCAGTAATGGACACTAAATAAGGCAACACAATATCGGGTTCATAATAATTCAAACCATAATAAATGAAACCGTGATTCATGCATACGAAACCATAGAATAAACACATCAGGCACCATACTGCATTTAAAACTGCAAATAAATCAAACAACAACTGACCGAAAAATACATCAGATTCGGGCTCTATTAGCAACCTTAGTAATTATACATATCTATTAATTCACAACATACCATTTTATCATTTATTAAGCTTTAATGCCGTAATAGGAAATATGGTGAGAGATCCTTACTTGTTTTGGAGTCTGAAATCGGGTTCCCACTGCACCTACGGGCAGTCCCTAAATTTCCTAAATTTTTCTCCGGAAACTGAAACACACTTCCGGTACTTGCACATGTCCTCAAAAAACTCCAAATAAGACCCAGGGCCTTTTCGGCCAATTTTGAAATTCCAGCACGGCGGCGATCCACCTAGGGTTGGCTGTTTCTGGCTATTTTTGGCAGAATTCGACCAAACTTGCATTGGTTCCTGTGATAAAATACCCCTAGGGCCCTCAGTGGGCCAAAAATTATAGAAAACTGATACTTACCGGCGGCGGGGCCCTTGGGTGTGGCGGCTCCTCCGGCGCGAGTTGCGATTTGGTGTTTTGCTTCCGTCAACCTGTAGAGAAAAAGACGGTGGTCACGGTGGTATAAAAATTACATCGAACGATAACCGGGAAGGGCCTCATCGAAGGCAAAAACTGAGGAAACCTACGATGGTACCGCTGGGCTTCGGCGGTGTTTCCGGTCAATTGGCCGATGGTTTGGCTCTGATTTGGCCACAGGGAGGTTCAACATCAAAAAAAGAGCTAAGGGGAGAAATTTTACCTTGTTTGACTGCCGAAAAATCCTCCGGTGCGGCGGCGGGTGGCGGCAGCAGGTTCCTCCGATGGCTGGGTCGTCTTCTCCAGCGAGGGTTCTGGAAGCTAGGGTTTGGAGTTGGGTGTGGATGCGATTATTTATAAGCTTCTCTTTTTAATCTGAGCCGTCCATCATGATCTAATCTAGTTCATCCGATCGTGATTAAATTAGAAATAAATCTGGACCGTCTATCGCGATGCGATCTGGGCCGTTCGTGCGTGATCAAATCTGGGCCGTCTGCACCCGTGAGATCTGGGCCATCCGATCGCGCGCACGCGGATTGCCAACGTGTCTCCGTCCCGCATGGCTTCCTGCATCAGCGTCCCTGCCACGCGGCGTGTCCTGGTTGGCTGGGGCTGTTGACGTGGCTGCTGACGTGGTGCAATTTTTTTTAAATTACGTTTTGACTCCCGATTTTCGATTTTCGTTTCAAAAACACCCCCAAAATCTAAATTTTTACCCCTTTTTCCAAAAATCAATTTCAATTAAATCTCAAAAATAATTTTACCCAATTTTATCATTTTTATTATTTTTATTTCTATTAAATTAAAACATATTATTACAAAATAAATTAATTATTAAAATGAAATAAACCAAAATAATTCCAATAAAAAATAATAATAAAAGGTTTTGGTGTTACAACTCTCTCCCCCTTAAGAAATTTGGTTCCCCAAATTTGCCTCTTACTCTTGGTCGAATAAATGGGGATACTGGGCTTTAAAGTCTGATTCTAGCTCCCAAGTAGCCTCCCTCGACAGTGGTTCTGCCACACTACCTTTACAAATGATATTTTTCAGTTGCGGAGTATCCTGCTTTTTTGGTCTGTGATATCGACTGGTACTTCCTTATAGGATAAATCCTCTTTGAGTGGAAGTGATTCATGAGCCAAGACATGAGAGGGGTCCGGGTTGTACTTACGTAACATGGATACATGGAACATATTGTGGACCTTGGAGAGCTATGGAGGTAGTGCTAGTCTGTAAGCGGCAGTACCAATCCTGTCTAAGACTTCAAATGGTCCAATAAATCGGGAGTTTAGTTTTTTCCTCCTGCCGAACCTACTAATTCCCTTGAAATGAGTGACCTTAAGGAACACCTGGTCGCCTTGCTCAAACGCTAAATCTCTCATTCGGGTGTCCGCATAACTCTTCTGCCTGCTCTGAGTCGTCTGAATGTTCTTCCTGATTTTGACTATTTTAGACGTGGTCTCCTCCACCAACTCCGGGCCGAATAATTTTCTGTCGCCCTCTTCTTCCCAACAAATCGGCGATCTGCATGGGCGCCCATATAATGTCTCATACGGAGCCATAACAATGCTCGTTTGATAGATGTTGTTGTAGGAAAATTCTATCAGGTGTAGATGGCCGTCTTAATGGCCCCCAAAGTCAAGGACACAAGTTCGGAGCATATCCTCAAGTGTATAGATTGTCATTTCTGATTGTCCATTAGTCTGAGGATGGAAGGCAGTACTGAGAGACAGCTTTGTTCCCATGGCCTGCTGAAAACTACTCCAAATCGAGAAGTGAACCTGGGGTCCTTGTCGGATACCACTGTCACTGGAACTCCATACAATCTGACTATTTTTCAGATATACATTCTTACCAACTTGTAAAAGGGATCGGTTATCCTGATGGCTAGGAAGTGGGAAGACTTGGTAAGTCGGTCAATAATTACCCAGATGGCGTCATGTCCTGAATGTGCCTTGGGTAATCCCGTTACGAAGTCCATAGCGATATGTTCCCATTTTCACTCCGGGATCGAAAAGGGCTGAAGTAACCCCCCTGGGCGTTGATGCTCTGCCTTGACTTGCTGACATACCAAGCATTTAGATACAAAGTCAGCTATATCCTTCTTCATTCTATTCCACCAAAATCGGGGTCGCATGCTTTGGTACATTTTGGTACTTCCAAGATGCATGACAAACTTCAAGCTGTGGGATTCTGTCATGATATCTCTCTTTAACTCACTGTCATCTGGGACACACGCCCTGTCCTGGAACCGGAGTAACCCATCGATAGAGATTCAGAATTTTAAACTCACTCCCTGTTCTGCATCATTCTTGCGGGCTACTAGGGCGGAGTCGACTGACTAGGCTTCCTTTATTCTCTGTATTAACTCAGGCTGGATGGTAAGACGGCCCAAACATGCGACTCTTTTCAGGTCCTGAAGCCGAACCTGCTGTATGGCCCCAATTTGCCTGCATTCTGAAACTATTAAATGGGCTAAGATACCTGCACTTTTCCTGTTAAGGGCATCTGCCACCACATTGCCCTTACCCGGATGATACAAGATATCACAATCATAATCTTTAAGGAGTTCCATCCATCTTCTCTGATGCAT
This sequence comes from Carica papaya, assembly GCF_000150535.2. Next base: position 209,900 of record NW_019014620.1, on the reverse strand, counting down.
GTTGAGATCTTTTTGGGTGAATATGTGTTTCAAACTCTTATGATCGGTATAGATCTAAAAGGTCTCTCCGTATAAATAATGGCATCAGGTTTTCAAGGCGTGTATGATTGTGGCCAGTTCCAAGTCATGGGTGGGGTAATTCTTCTCATGATTCTTTAACTATCTGGACCCATAGGCTATGACCTTCCCATGCTCCATCCGGACACAACCTAGGCCTAGATAGGAGGCATCACTATAAACTATATATCCCCCCGATCTACTCGGTAAAACCAGTATGGGTGCAGTGGTCAGCAGCTCCTTTAATTTTAAAAAACTCCTCTCACAGTCCTCATTCCACTCAAACTTGGCATTCTTCTTTGTGATCCGGTTAGGGGATTCGCTAGACTAGAGAATCATTCGATGAACTGCGGTAATAACCTACCATTCCCAGGAAGCTACGGATCTCTTAACTGATGTCAACTTTTTCCAACCAAGTACCGCTTCAACCTTTTCGGGATTCACTGATACTCATTCCTTCGATATAATGTGTCCTAGGAAGGCGGTCTGCTCAATCTAGAATCCACACTTACTCAACTTTGCATATAGCTTTTTTTTTCTGAGGACCTGCAAAACTTGAGCTAGATGGTGAGCATGCTCTTCTCTGCTTTTTGAGTATACCAAGATGTCATCGATGAACACAATAACAAATTGATCCAAGAATTCTCTTAAGACCCTGTTCATCATATCCATAAAGATGGCCGGGGTGTTGGTTAGCCCAAATGGCATGACCAGGAACTCATAGTGTCTGTACTTGGTTCGAAAGGCCGTTTTGAGGATGTCTTCTGTTCTTATTTTCACATGATGGTAACCTGATCGCATGTTTATTTTAGAGAAGACCTGTGCACCCTACAGCTGATCGAAGAGGTCGTCAATTCTTGGAAGGGGATATTTGTTCTTGATTGTGACCTTGTTCAATCATCTATAATCAATACACAGTCTCAACGTTCCATCTCCCTTTCTGGTAAATGTGACTCTGGCACCCCAAGGAGACACACTGAGTCTAATAAAACCATTGTCTTACAATTCAGTGATCTGTTTCCTCAACTCTTCCATCTCAACGCGACTCATGCAGTAAGGAGCAACCGAAATGGGCTGGGTGCCTAGTTGTAGGTCTATAGTGAACTCAACTTCCCTGTCCACTGGCAGTCTAGGCAGTTCGTCCGGAAAAACATCTAGAAAGTCTCAGACTACCAGAATCTCTTGGATACAAATTTCCTTCTTGGGCTTGCCTAGTTAGAGAAAATAGCAACGTTAAAGTACTTGAAAATTAAGAAAACTTCCCATCAAGGAATAAGTATCAAATGATTTTATTAATTTGTAAATGACTACTCGTTAGGAGGATTAAATACAACCTTCTTGTTAAAGTAATCTATAGTGGCATGATACGCCACTAGCCAATCCATCCCTAAAATTACATCAAAATCCCCCGTGTCTAACCCTATTAGGTCTACACTCAGTTTTCTATTTGCTATCTCCACGGCACAAGCCCTGTAGACAACTTCCCCTAATAGTGTTTCACCCCCAGTAGTAGACACAAACAACATTGAATCAAGTTTATTAAGTTTGGATGCAAAAACATGTGAAACAAATGAATGCGATGCACCAGTGTCAAATAAAACATGAGCAATATGGTCATAGATAGTGTACATACCCTGTACCACATCTGGGTCGGCATTGGCATACTGCTGTGTGAGGTTGTAAACCCTGCCCTGTAAAGGAGGTCTTCCTTGGTTCTGGTTCCTCGGGCACTCTCTCGCATAGTGCTGGGCACTACCACATATGCGACAGGTGTTGTTGAGGCGATAGCATGGTCGGTCCCTGTGATCCCTGCCGTAGTGTTGACAGATCTTGCCACGTGCTGCCCCTGAACCTGAGGGGAAACCTGGATCACTGGTCTGGGCCTCTTATTTTGCTGGACAGGCGCAGTAGGTGCTGGTATGCGGGGTGGAGTTGAGGGTCTGTGACTCCCTGCTGACTGAGAAAGGGTGTTGAAACTCCTCTCCACGATCTGCGCCTTTGCTAGAACGGCTGAATATGTCTTGAGCTCTAGTACCAATAAGTGCTGCTTGATCTCTGGGCGGAGGCCCCACTAGAACCTCCTGCCCTTTCTGCCCTCATCCATCAATGTCTCAGGGGAGTATCAGCCCAGCTCTAGGAACGTACGAGCATATTCTGACACCGTCATATTTTCTTGGACCAGCTGAACAAACTCCGTCTCCTTTAAATGTCGGATGTGTTCGGGGGGGTACTCTGCATGAAAGACTGCTAAGAACTGCTCCTAAGTGACTGGCGTAGGCAGGGTGGTCTGCTTGAGCTCCCACCAACGATCTGCTTTCCCCACCAGCATGTAGGAAGCAAGAGTAACCCTCTGCTCAGGAACCACTCATAAGGTCTTGAAAGCCTTCTCTGTCTCCGCCAACTAGTATTGGGCATCTTCGAAAGAGGAGTCCCCTGCAAAAGTGGAAGGATTTAGTCTCCTGTACTTCTCTACATAGCCCGGGTCAATTAGGGAAGGAGATGCATCCCGTGGAAGAGGGACTGGGCCAGGCTGAGGATAAACTGGGGGGCCTTGTGGTTGCACATGCTGATATAGTGGGGGCACCGGATTATACTGTGGCGGTGTCGGGCAATACTGTGGCTGAAGCACCGGATTATACTACAGCAGTGGTGCCGGGTGGTACTGTGGAGGAGGAGGCTCTTGTCGGGCTGGCTCAGGATCCGCTCGCTGCGGTGGTGGCTCAACCTGTGGTAGTGGGGGACGGTCGGGTAATTTTTTTCTCTCCTCTCTACCTTGCTGAACAACAATGATCCTTTCGAGCATCTCAAATATTCTGTCAACATCTTCCTGAAGCAAATCATCTTGGGCTGCTCGGTTTAGTGGGGGTCTCCCTCTCCTCATCTCTCTGCACTTGCATTTCATAAGGAAGGGTTGAGTAATGATTCTCAGTTTGGTATTCCTCTAAGTATTATTGTGTAAGGGACGGGTCCGAGAAACGCGGCTCTGATACCAACTGTAATGGTCCTGGAATTTTAAATGGAAATGTATATATAAAAAAAATTCTAAGTACGGAAGCAGAATAAAAATTTTGAGTAATATCCCTTACACAATAATCCAAACGTACTAAATGTATGGAAGAATAAACTAAACAAGGTAAATACTAGAGATGAATGTTATAAATAAAACTATGAAATCTTTAGACATCTACTCGCCGTATTCCTGCGGGACGGGCTCAGGAACCAAGTCTTCCTGATCTGAAATGGTTAAGTAAGCAATGAGCTACACTAGTCCAGTAAAGACATCACACTATCTCATTGTCACAAAAGTAAAGGTTGGTAGAAAACAAAAACGAGCAATGGAGCATAATTTATAACAA
>NW_019014620.1:189203-201004 GCF_000150535.2 Carica papaya | reverse complement strand
TCCAAATATGAAGCCAAAGATAGAGAAATCATCTGGATGATGTGAGAAATGATTAGTTGAACCATCCATTCCATCTCCACTTTCTGAAATGGTGTATGTACCCAGCCAATAAAAAAATTTATCATGTCATTAATTAAATTATTATTATTAATCACCATTTTATTTTTATTTCAAATTTTAAATCAATATATTAATGAAACTTAATTAGTCAACAGCTATAACACAAATGATATATTAGATGTACATATTTTATTCTTTTGTCAAATTACTTTTTTTTTTAATTAAAGTCTGTTTGGTACTCCAAAATATTTTCAGATTTTCATTACCAAAATGTTTACTTGAAGCATGTTTAAGGTAAAAATATTTGATATATTTCAAATTTTATTATAATCGATTCTCTAAATATATTTCTAATTTAATTAATTTGCAAACATTTTTATGTCAAATCAATTTAAAATTTGTAATAAATTAATTTGCCAAAAATCGACCAACCATCATAGCGGTTATGAATAATTTTTGCCTAAATTTTATTATAATGTAACTTAAAAGAAAGACATGTGTTTAATTTATCATAAATAACCTCTTAATTTTTAAAAAAATAAAATCATTTTTTTTTTTTTTTTTTTTTTCCAGATGGAACATCGAAGCAGATGAAACCAAAAATTTCATTTTTTTCTAAATTTTATTTAATTTAGTTCAATTTTATCTTTTCATTTAACTTCAGTCTGGTTTCTTGATCTCTCCTGAATTTTGAACTTCCTAAATGGTAAACACCAGGAAAGCGAATAACATCTAATCGGATCGAAGCCATGTAGTAGAGTCAGATTTGGAAATCTAGGCTTTTGGATCAATGAAGGAAGAGCAGGCTCCCTGTCATCAGTAAATCAAGGAAGGTTGCATGGTTCAAAATAGAAAAATTTTACATCTATATAAATAATTGGTGGTGATCAATAGGATGAAAACAAGTTGATAAGTAAAAGAAAGGGATAGCACGACTGAGTTAGTGGAGAGTGTGTGGCCAAATACAAAGAAGAAGAAACATAAGAATTGTTAGATCTTTATGATGCTTTGGCACCATGTTAAATCAAAATCTATTGATGTGATCAGAGTTTTCACCAAGCCAATTGATGTATTTTCTTGTCACATTCTTGTCCTGGAAAAAATGCCTCAACTGGGAGAGATGCTGGTTTCTCCTTATAAGGAGATTCCTTCAAGTGTATTATTGGAACCTTTTATATACCTTCAAAGGAATTTATCCTTCAACAATATAATCCCAAAATTGCAAGTCTATAGGTGACTCATCAACGACTAAGTTCTTTTAGAGAGTGTCAATAATGTAAACAACATTGCCTAAACCCAACTCAGATACTACCCTTTTGAGATTTTATTCTAAAAAAGATGTCATTGGGAAGAGATGGCAGTCTCTCCTCATGAGTAAAGAGATTTTCCCAACTCTAACCAATATGTACATGTTATAGCCAAAAGAACAACTAAAGGGGATATTTGCCTCTACCTGTTTGACCTACATTCCGGATTGTTGTTGTCAAAATTTCATCTAACTCAAGTGAGTTATTGTTCTCTCCGAGTTTTGTGATGGAAAAAGTACTAAATTTTGAATATCAAATAATTAACATATATAAAATGTATGTGACTAAAATAAACTTAAATCAAATACAAACAGTTCAATATTTTCTTTAATGATTGGAAGGTATCCTATAAGACAAATTTTTGAATGTCATTACCTAGCCATTGACATTGGCTTATATAATTCAAAACAAAGATCGAAGTGGAAGAGAACAATCTCCAACAAAGTATCAATCTTCATGCATTGGATTAATTCAATAGTGAGTCTGCGTACTGCAGAGATAAACAGATTCTCCAGAACTAACCTGGCAATAGCATTTCTCCGACTTTATAAACACAATAGTATGTTGCCAGCACTTATCAAAATCAAAGGTAACTTATTAATATCAAACAAAAAGAGCAAAGCTCTTCCGCAGATACAAAAAAACAGATGCTTGTTCACTTCCAGCCCAAAAGCAGTTTTAACATTGAATCAGACTTCTAAAAAGCCATACGCTAACTTCAGAGAAAGTTTCGGATGTCCAAAGACTTCACGTCAGCCATTTCTTCATCTTTGAATTCCTCCCTGGAAAAGGGAAAAAAAAATGAAAACTATTCTTTAAGACTGGTGTCAATTGTCAAGTTAGACCACAACTATTCATCAATTAATAACAGACGGAGAGACTTGATTGACACAGTAATGCAGTAACCCTACTTTCAAGCTGGGTGACCACATAAGATCTGCATGTCCCAACAACTCATGCTAAGCAACTCATGCAAACCCAAAACTAAGGCAAAGATAACAGCATCAACTAGCAGCCATACATGAATAGTGAAGAAACTTAAAATAACCATCTAAACAACTATAAGATGGACCATGCATCTAAGTTTCCTGTCCATCAAATCCTGAGCCCAATATCTAAAACAGTTCCACTGCAGTTCTCCACTACCTAGCTAACTCCCAGTCAAGATAGCAACATGTTTTGCCTTTTGGTATCAACTATAAAAAGAAAGGAACCATCAATATACCGCTTCTTCTGCGTTTCCATTGCTTCTTGAGCTTTCTTCTTTATCTCCTCCAACTGTGTCTTGGCAATTTTGAGCTCTAACTGTTCTTCATACTTGGGGAGATCTTCCTTTCTAATTCCAAGCCTAATAGGACAACATAAAACAAATTGATATGTTTTCTATTTAACTGAACCAATTTATAAAAGAGAAATCCAATGCAATCAAGATCATGATTACAGTTCTGTTAGTTATAAAATCTCCAATCATTCAATTCTGGATATAGATAGTAAGGTGAGCAAATAGAACAAGAATATTTTGATTGGCTCCCAAAAGAAACGGAAACGGGTCATTGATGTGGGAGAGATTCTAAAATACCGTTACCTTCCAGGATTAAGAATCAATTAGTCTTACAATCTAAAGGGACAAGATGTGGATATTTTGACTTTCACCTCAAAAGAAAAGGCAGGAAACAAGGAGATTGTTAATGAAAAGATGCTTACTTCTTGTTAATCTTGTCAAATTCTGCCGTAAGAAGAGCCATTCCTTTTTTGTCATTCCTCATCAGGGGCTTTTTAATTTCTTTTTCAACTTTATCTAAAGCATCCATCATCATAGCCTCAATACCAAGCTCATCGATAAGGCCCCTCCTGCATAAACCATCGCCAAAAAGGGCGAAACCGCAATATAAAGAAAATGGAAATTAAACATGCAATTATGAAAGATAAACCTTTGAATGTGAAAAAGAAAATTGAAAAGAAAAATGTTTAATATTGCATTATAATGGCGTGAGTTTCTTATTGAGAAAAGTGAAAAGCTGTGAGAATAAAATTCTCAGCACGACTAGGAAACTGTTGTAGCTCCTAATAAGATGCACAACTATGTTAAAGTGAAAGATGGCAAGTAACTTTGCTTGCCAGAGCCCATCCATATCTTAAACATAACATTTATATAGGAGTAAGTACATACTTGGTACGTATTTCCTGCAAGGTCAACAAATATGTTCGAGCATCTGGAATGCCTTTAGTTCGCGTTTGAATAGTATATTGAATTCGTTGAGACTCTGAGAACAAGTCAGCCCTGAAAGAGATAAAAATAAAATAGGCAAATTTATCAAAAATCCAGCTAGTAAAATTTCAGTTAAGTCCAAAACAGCAGAAAGAGTAGTGCTTCTGCATCCAACCCCAGCATTTTTAAATGATATATATTATGGCACATAATAGCAACCATGCTAATCAGGATTTATTTTATTCAAGTATCCAATCCTTTAGGATTCCATAGATGTTCCTAAATTATTATTAGTTTCCTGTTTGACTAGTAATAGTATTTAGTTCCTAGTAGAATTAGCATTGGCATGTATACTTCAGGAAATTTTTGTCTAATCCTATTTGGTAAAGGTTACATACGACTCTAAATAACTTTGAGATCATTAACAGTCAGAAAAATTACTCGATATCTTGGTTGCAAGATTTTTAATCAATCCTTTGGTATGATCTTAAGGACCCTAGGCTTGATCAGTTACTCAAAATACACAAGTAGGAAAAATTAATGCCAATTTGTCCAACATCAACATATTAGTAGTATCAAACAAATTCATAACATTTTTTTTCGCATGAATCAATAGGCTTAGAATGAAAGAGACAAAAGGAATGCACTTGTGAATCAACCAAACTAATTTGGTAACACTATCAATCAGAGATGTAAATGTACATAATCATAAAACTTAAAGATCAAGGTTGGAAATTAATCAAAACTTTAAAATTTCTTGAAACAGTATGCTGCTTCTCTCACAACTATAGGCATGCATTTGGAAACAACGGACTAAACAAAATTTACAAGCTTTCTTGTTCCTTGGTGACATCTAATACTGCTTATAGAATAAGCAGAGAGAAAAAGAGAGGGAGGGAGAGAGAGAGAGAGAGAGAGAGAGAGAGAGAGAGAGCCTTAAATTATTAATCATATTATAGAAACATCTAAGCATTTTCATCATTTTTACTGTTTACTCGAAATACTAAACGGAAGCAGATAAATGTTCCCATTTGACTTTGCAGTTTTGTGTTGAACTTGTAGGATTCTTTGTATTTGTAGTGCTGTGTGGAACTTGTACCATTCTGAGTTGCATAAAACAGCTTTTGATTGGTAACCAGTGGAAAATGTAGCAACATGAATACCCCAAACTCACATTCACATAAACTCTATGTTGTCCATTGCAACTCCAGCTAATCACTGCCTAAAAGTGTATAATCTGAACAATTCAACTCACTGTTCCCCAGGCCCATGATTTGCTCTCACCCAACCTCCCCATCCGCTAGAAATTTACCAGTTCTATTTGCATGTTTTACCCAAACTGCAATAGCCCATGATTAGTGAACTACCATAGTAAAAAATAACAAGGATGTAGCGCAGCTAAATGCAAAAGATATGTCAGACAAAAATGAAAAAAAATAAAACCAGAGCTTTTAGAATTACAACAAGTAAAAACAAAGAAAAGGTACTCACTTCTCCCTAACTGTCTTCATAACATTAGCATAGTGCGTAACAGCAGCTGGATCTTCTGGATCTATGGTGATCTTCTCCTTTCGAAGTACCCCCATTGCAGTCTCAAACTTCTTTTTGACATCCAAAAAGATGTTCTTCAACATCTCTTTTGAGCATTGAAAGTAATTTTTCAGTTACCATCAAGAAACCTTTTTAGAAATTAAACTTCATGCACATCAGTTATGTATGTTGTTGGACATAAAGCATCAACAAATAGTTACTCCTTCCAGTCACATTTTCATTCCAAAGGAAAAAATAGAACCATTCCATGGTCTTTTTTTATATGATAGTTCTATCAAACATGTGGGAAAGAGAAACACAAAAGGAAAATAACAACACAACTGTGGAAAGCTATCCACTAGTTGATTAGGATCGCAGTTCACCAACAACAGCAATTCTTCTAGATTATCATATAGCCACTAAATAAGCAAACTATCAGATTCTCATGCATTTCAGGACAAGTAGTTTGGAGAGTTTTTTTAAAAGACAATTTTTGAAGATTTTCCTTCAAAAAAATACAATTTTGAGATTATTCCAAGTAGTACTCCAACTGTCCCCTAATGTAAAAGTCAAATTTCACTATTCCTTCCATTAAATGATTAATTTTTTCTAATAGTAAATCACTAAAATCACAGAAAATTTAGATGCTCTCATGGAAAGTATATAGGATTCTTTTGATATACATAACAACAAATCAATGGAACATTTCTTTCAAAAAGAAAAAAGCAGTCAACTTGATTCCAAAACATAAGAAAAATGGACTCTCAATATGGGGTTTAGCCATTTCATATTAACCCAAAAGCTTAGATGAAGAGAACCCAGCAGGTCAAAGATATATAAAATACACAACACAAACATGTGATATATGATTGCCAAATGTTCCATATCCGTACCAAGAAAGGGTAATACATACATTTTTAGTACATAATGTTATTATTTTTAAATTTTCTCAAAAGAAATAATAAATCCAGTAAAAAAAAACAAGGATAGATATACTCATCCACTAACCATCTCCCTTAAGAATAGAGGGAGCAGCTTCTTTGGCATAGAAACAAACTGGAATAGCATGCTGCTGATTTAAAAGGATCCCACTGCCATACAACTGTAAAATCATGAAGGAAAAGGAATTTGAGAAATGTTAGGGGAAAAATCAAACTAAAGGAACGAATGCAAGCAGCATGAAATGACTTCACATTATTGCAAAATATAACAGGTGGAAAACACATTAACCATCTCACAACATTAACCCAATGTTTGCTTCCTATTTTCTGTCAGAATCAAAAATGGGAGTAGGAAAAATAGCATGAACTGCAAAAGCTTATCGTTTTGTATCCTCTCTGCCAAAAACTTCCCCAGGAAATCTCAGTACCATATCTTCAAAATCAAGCATCATCTTCTTTTAATAGAGAAACCGCAAATTCCCCAAAAATACGATAAAAATAGTTTAACCAAAATGAAAAGTTAATCCCTTGACCTAACGAAACCTCTCCGCAGCCGTCTTAATTCTACCCTTAAAAAAAAAAATCAAAGAGAACATCTGAACAGAAGTCGGCATTCCTAATCTCACGGGGAGTTGCAAGAGGATAGGAAATGTGAAGATCAAACGGGGATGATGGTAAACTCATCCCGATCTGGCACAGGGAAGGAGCATTACCTGTTTTGATTTCGATAAAAGACGAGAAGAGAATGCCATGATCGGAGATTCTTAGACTCTCAAAGGAGAGTAGTAGCTATTCAATAAAGAACGACAAGATTAAAAAACTGGTGCTTGGGGGGTGTTAGGGTTTGGGCTCAGGGATCGACATGCTATCATCCTTGAGGAATCTTAACCGTCAGATCTATTTTAACAAATCCTATCCATTCAAATAAATAAAATTAAGTGAATTGAAAAGTTCCTTTAAAAAAATGAAATTGCTTTTTTTAAAAAACTTCTTATTCACTAATTTTATGTTAATTCTGTTAATTTTTTGTTACCCTCCAAAAAACTAATCGTAATCATATATTTAATTACTTTTGTCCTTATTATGACTAATATGATTTCTTATTTAATTTTTATTTAATCTTTAGTATGTAAATATAATTTTATTCTCTTTTATGTTTAAAGTTTGTTACTTTTTTATTTTTAAATAAATTATTAATTTATTATTTTTATTTTATTATTTCTAATTATAATTTATAAGAGAACTCAATTAAATTACATTCATCTATTTGAACAATTAATTTTAATTAATAATATAATTTATTACTAACAGTGATCAAATTAACTAGATTTTATATATTTTATATATTAAGTAATAAATATCTTATACTAACAAAAACAAAAATTATAAAATTTAGTAATAATTATGTCACTGTTAAATTCAATGTATTATTTAAACTTATAAACCTAAAACTATTTTTATATTTTTAAGAACTTAATTCATTAACTAGCTTGATTACAAAATATTTTCTTAAGTTATTGAACATATAAGTGCTTAAAAAGATGTGACATCTTTTGCAAAACTAGATTTCTTATTCACTTTCTAAATAAAACTTTTTAAAGAAAAAAAAAATAATGTGTGTCACATATTTATAACATCAATAAAATATTAACAATACATTCCAAATAGTTTAAAACACAAACATACATGAAATTCTAATTATTTAAGCCTAAGCTCACAAGAGCATATGCACACTTCTTACCTCTAGTTTTGTACGGATAATCCACACTTACTATATATTCACATGCATGTTGAACATTTCTCTTATAGATGTTTAAATGAATAATTGTATTGATATTTCCACCGAGAAAACTTACAATTTTTAAAGTATCAGATTTAATAATTACTTTTGTCACATTTTTCCTCCTTATAAGATTAAGGCCCTTCATATACACTCATCAATTTAGTGTGTAAAGAGTTTTGTGGTGCCACAAAGGCTTTCAAGCTAATGCCTCTTGTTATCTCATGTAAGAAGCCCAATATCTTATTTTTCAATTTTAAATACAAATGGTAACATCCATATTGATCTTATGATTCACGAGGAGGAATCCATCTATGGCTTTTTCCCTTATTGGGGGGTGTTTCCATAAGGAGCTAGATCTATTACTTATAATAAAAACGATAATTCAAACCATGCCTTTGATAGAATTTATAAACATGAAAAGGGAACATTAAAAAAAATAAATTTGTTTCTGGTTAACCATATTCACTAATTAACAAATAGGAAAATTTGGTGATATATAGGTTTGTCCCCAAGCTGATGTTAAACATAAATATTATGTTTAAACTAGGCATCTCATATCATGGAAAAGAAATTATTATGATTGCTACGGGGGATAATGCTCTTTCAAAACTTTCCTAAAAGCCCAAGAACGTTACATGCACCATTTGTTTCACTCCCCAATCCTCCATTTTTTAATGTTTCCTCTTCTTCTTTTTTTTCATATACTCTTTTTTTCCTGTGACTTTTGGGTCCTAATCCTTCATCCCCACTTGCTATTCTTCATTTTTTCACGCTTTAGAGGTTTAGGTTCGAAAAAAAGGAAGAGTGAGGACTTCAGTTTCTAAGTTTTTCATAGTATCATGTTATAGACAAATAAAATGATTATGAGAAGTTGAGGTAAGAAATTTTTTTTTGTTTAGGAATAAAGAAAGTAAGAAAAACTTAGATAGAATTTTAGAGAAAGAAAGAAAGAAAAAGGATAATAATTAAATTTTATAACCAAAAAAATATTTTAAGGGCCAATTTGAATAAAATTAGATAGTGCACAGGTAAGTTAGGTATTTAGCTCCCTCTTTTAGAAATGTCCTATCATGCAATAAAGTCTTCTATACACCAGTGTCATTTGCTTTTGCCTTAATTGACTATTTATTCTATCACTATGAATATTCAATATTCAATGCTTTTATCCAGGGTTGATCTTCACTCTTTAGGAAATTATAACCTTGTCTCATAAACAACATCGTGTTTCCTCTCTAGAAAGGTGAATCTCAAGTCCTCTAAGTGAATTTGGTTGATAAATATTATCCCAACCCATTAGGAGTAGCTATGGACCTCCATGATTTCTTTGTCAAATAAATCTGTGAATCTATTAATAAATCTTGTAATAGATTAAGTATCCTAGTGGTTTGAATGAAAATACATAATTATAGTTGCTAAGACAAATTTTATAAAGGTGACCCTCCTAGTTAAAATCAAAAAATTTGACTTCTAACCCTCTATTTTCGAAGTAATGTTATCTAAGATGGAATAATAATCTTTTGCTCTCAAAGATGTTTTGCTTAATATTTGTATTTAGGTATTTCCAAAAAGTTATAACTTATGAGTCTTGACTTGAATGGTACAAGGATTGCTAAATTTACCTTCTCACTTAACATTTGATGAAATGTGCCCAAAGCTTGTAACGGCTCCGGAAATTCAAAAGGAAATACATATAATAATTTGAGTACAGAAGTGAAATAAAAAATTAAGGTTAACATCCCTTACACAATAATTTGACAGTACTAAACAATATCACAGAATAAGTTCTCAAAAAGGAATACGAGAAATGAGAAAAATAAAGGAAACTATAAAGTATATAGCATCTACTCGGCGTATTCTTGTGGATCGGGCTCGGGAACCAAGTCCTCCTGATCTGAAATGGTTAAATAAGGAATGAGCTACACTATCCCAGTAAGGACATCACATTATATCACCGTCACAGAAGCAAAGATTAGTAGAAAATAAAAAAATAACCAGTGGAGCACAAATTTTAAACTAATATATTTATTTAAAATAAAATTACTTATCCTTTTTTGTATCATTGGAGAACCTGTGAAAACAACCTATAAAGACAATAACATCATACAGATCACAATTTCATGCATAATCAGTAATATAAAACACATCATAAATCCGTATTCATTAACAATAACTGATTATCATCGTTTCTCGTTTTCACTAGCTCACTAATATCCATGGAGATCCATAGGGGTGTTCCCGCTACACGTGAACTCTTCTTCTTAACTGTTTTAATTCCAAGACCGTCTCCATACCCCGTCCGGTATGACGCTAAGACATTAAACCTCAATACCCCGTCCGGTATAAGGGTGAAGCGAGCCGTTCCCATACCCCGTTCGATATGAGTGCCAAATGACCAAGTCTCCATACCCCGTCCGGTATGAGACGACGTTCACGGTAGGGTTTCCTATGAATCCGGCTTCTAGAATATCTAGTGAGGCTGTACCTTATCTGTTTTCCCTTAGTCTTCGTTACCAAGTTGAACATAATCACATAAACAATAAACAAGCACCCGGTAATACAATCATATCTTAAATTCTAAAATCACATAGTGATCAAGTAAGACAGTAACAAATGCATTTAAAACCATAGAATAGATAGACCATATACCATAATGCATTTAAACTGTAAAATAAATCAAGTAGGAATCGATAGAGAATAATGTTCGATTTCCGGCTCCATTAGCAACCTTAATTAATTATGCATATCTATTAATTTTCACAAAATACAGTATTACCATTTATTGAAACTTTAATTCCATGATAGCAAATAGGGTGAGAGGTCCTTACTTAATTTGACGCCGAAAACTAGATTGTTACTGCGTCTACGGGCGGTCCTCGGGTTCCCTGAATTTTTTTTCAAGAACTGAAACGCGCTTACGGTACCTACACATGTCCTAAATAACCCAAAAAATCAGACCTAGGGCCTACTCAGCCAATTTTAGAATTCCAGCACAGCAGCTCCGCCGTGCTCCGGCGACGGTGCTGCAGCTCACAGCGGCGATTCGTCTCAGGTTTGCTGTCTTCAGCCTTTTTTGGCCAAATTCAGCCAAAATTGCATCGGTTCCGGTGAGAAAACACACTTAGGGCCCTCGGTGGGTCGTAAAAATGTGGAAAACTGAAACTCACCGGCGGTGGGGCTCTCCGGTGCGGCGGCTTCACTGGCTCACGCTGCAGTTGGATGTTTTGCTCCGGTCAACCTGTAGAGGAGGAAACAGTGATCGCAACGGTGAAAAAATCACATCGAACGGAAATCGGGAAAGGCCTTATCGGAGGCAAAAATTGAAACACCCCGCGACGGTGCTGCTGAGCTTCAGCGGCATTTTCTGGCCAATTGGTCGGTGCTTTAGCTTTGATTTAGCGATGGGTGGGTTTGGAATTAAATTCTGAGCAAAGAGTAGAATTTTTACCTTGTTTGGCGGCCAATAATTGCTCCGGTGCGGCGGCGGGTGGCGGCGGTTGGCTCTCCAACAGCTGGGCTGTCTTCTCCGGTGAGGGGCTCTAGCGGCTAGGGTTAGGGTTAGGGTTTGGGTGCGGATGAGGTTATTTATACCCATCCACTTTTGATATGGGGCATCCATCGCTTTTAATCTGGATCATTCGATCACGATTAAATAGGAAGTGAATCTGGATCGTTCATCGCGATTCAATCTGAGCTGTCCGTGCGCAATTTAATCTGGGTCATCCGTACGCGATGCAATCTGGGCCGTCCGTGTGCGTTTTTGATCTAGGTCGTCCGTGCGTGCGGGAATGGATCTCAGTCGTTCGATCGTGCGCACGTGGATCGCCCACGTGGCTTCCTCTCGCGTGGCCTCCCGCGTCAGTGTCTCTGCCACCTGGCGTGTCCTGGTTGGTCGGGGTTGCTGACCAGGCAGTTGACATGGCATAACTTTTCTAAATTACGTTTTGACCCCCGATTTCTGATTTTTCTTTCAA
>NW_019014620.1:147014-159385 GCF_000150535.2 Carica papaya | reverse complement strand
GAGGTAGATGCTTGCACACAAGGATAGGGATAGTTCTATCACAAGTGGGAGATCAATAACATTCGTAAGTAAATCATTGAGCTGCAAGAACCAAACTTTGTGTGTTTATGAGAAAGAGTTGCTTGCAATTCTCATGGTAGTCGCCTAGTGAAGGTATTATTTTGAGGTAAGCGAGTTCATCACTAAGACTAATTGATGGAGCATCAAACACCTCTTAGAGCAATGAATTCAAACTTTTATGCAAGTCAAAGGAATTGTGAAATTGATGGACTTAACTATAAGATTGTGTACAAAAAGGGGAGTGAAAACAGAGCCGTAGATGCCTTGTCCACAAGAGAAGTGTATGAAGGAGAGGAATTGTGCATGACAGCATCAGCAGTTGTTCCCGTTCGGATGCAGGAAATTCAACAATCATATTAAGGGGACGGAATGACTCAGAACCTTATTCGCGATCTGATGCTGGTTCCTTATTCCCAAGGTCCATACACATGCCAGCAAAGAGCATTGAGGTACAAAAGGCACCTGTTTGTAGGGGAGAAGACACACTTGATGGAATAGTTGCTAAAACACCACCATGATTCGCACATAAGAGGGTATTCCAGAGTAAGAGGCACCTATAGCAAGTTAAAGTAAGGATTTTACTGGCCTAAGATAAAGTAAGAGGTGGGAGAATGGATAAGTAAACATGGCACCAACGGTGCAAAGGGGTAAACGTGGCTTACCCAAGGTTGCTACAACCCTTTGATATTCTAAAACAGGGTTGGACTGATGCAACAATAGATTTCATAGAGCACTTGCCCAAGTTAGAAGGCAAGGACACCATCCTGGTTGTAGTAGACCGGTTCACCAAGTATGGTCACTTTATTATCTTGTCACATCCTTTTGTTGCTCAGACTATTGCTCGAGTTTCCTTGGACCGAGTTTGCAGATTCCATGAGATGCTGAGGTCTATTGTCACTGACACGAATAAGGTATTTACAAGTCAGTTTGGGCAAGAATTGATGAAGATGATGGGAACCAATCTCCACTACAGCTTAGCCTATCATCTGTAGGTTGATGGACAGACAGAGAGGTTCAACTAATGTATTGAAGGTTATTTGAGATGTATGACTTCGAAGAAATCCAGTGCATGGTCAATATGGAGTGGTGGTATGACAACGTCTATTAGTCGAGCTTAAAAATACCACCTTTCATTGTCTTATATGGATATCCCCCTCCACTAGTCACCGAGAGCGAGGGCAGAGATCCTAGGGTGGCTAAGATCGAAGAATGGCTGGAAAAGAAGTAGGTGATGAATCGAATGCTCAGAGAACAAATTATGGATTCGCAGAATTGCATGAAGTACTTTGCTGATAACAAAAGAATCGAGAGATAGTTCCAGGAAGAGGGTTGAATGCTATTAAAACTACAACCATATTATCAGTCCAGTATAATGGTCCGAAGGTGTTTGAAACTGGCAAATTCTATGGGATATTTCATGTTATTTAGAAGATCGGATCAGTGGCTTACAGGCTGAAGTTGATTCAAGACACCACCATCCATGATGTATTACATATGTCTCAATTAAAGGAGTATGAAGGAGACAACAACGCAGAAAACAACTTCCTGCCAGTCATGGATTCAGACAGATTAAGTTAAGCTAGAGCCCGAAAAAATTCTGCAAAAAAAAGAAAAGAAGTTAAACAAGTGTTAGTAAAGTGGCTCAACATGACGTCCAAGGAAACTACCTGGGAAGACTGGAACTTCCTCAAGGAGCAATTCCCTCAAATCAACCTTGAGGACAAGGCGTCTTTACGGGGTGGGAGAAGTGTCAGGAATAAGGGAAAAGAGTTGGGGTAGATTTAGTAATATTACTGTAGGGATAATGTTGGGAATATTCAAGCCAACTCATAGGGGTAAATGTGGCAAGGTCAATTGAAAAATCTATTAAATGATGATCCTAAATAAGTTCAATTTGTCTATTTTAGGGAGGATTTTTACTGTTTGCTGATTGAACTAAGCATAAATTTATGAATTTATTTCAAACATAGTAGAAACATAAGATTTGATGGAATTTAAAAATGTACTTTGAGAGACTTTGGAGAAAAAATTGCTTGAATTGTGTTTTGCCCTCTTGTTTATATTTTGTAAGTATACTAATTCAACTAATGATTTTCGGCCCATTAGCCTAATTGGGTGTATTTACAAATTATTATCTAAAGTCCTTGCTAAAAGACTCTCTAAAGTGCTCGACAAAATCATTAGTGAATGCCAACATGCTTTTGTTTACGGGGGACAAATCTATGATGCCATTTTGACTGCTAATGAGATTGTCGATGAAGCCACAAGACACAATAAGAGGGGTGCTCTTTGTAAGCTTGACATGGAAAAAGCATTTGATCATGTAAACTGGGACTTTAATGACTACATGTTTCAAAGAATAGGTCTTGACCAGAAATGGAGAAGCTGGATCAGATTTTGCATCACAACATCCAGCTTCGCGGTTATGGTTAATGGTGGACCTTCCTCATTTTTCACTGCATCCAGAGGTTTGAGGCAGGGGGACCCTCTTTCCCCTCTTCTCTTCATCATTGTTATGGAGGCCTTACATAAACTTATCGAGAAAGCTAAAGAATTGCATATGCTCAAAGGCATTATCGTTGACAACAGAAACAAAACAATTGAGATGTCTCACTTATTTTTTGCTGATGTCACCCTTATTTTCTGTCAACCGGAGATCCGCTCACTCATCTTTTTGAGATGCATTTTATCATGTTTTCAAGCTGTTCTGGTTTAAAAATCAACCTTCACAAATCTGAAATGGTTATTTGGGTGTTGGTGATGATAATGTTGATTCCCTTAAGGATATTCTCAGTTGTAGACTCTCACTTCTGCCTATCACCTATCTCGGTGTTCTGCCGGGTGCAAAACACAAAGACAGTAGGATATGGGACCCTGTTGTTGACATGGTACAGAACAGATTGACCACTTGGAAAAATAAATTTTTATCAAAAGAGGGCAGGCTTACTCTCATCAAAAGCACTCTCTCCAAGTTGCCTATCTACCATCTCTCTGTACTCAATATTCCATCAAAGGTGGCAAAAAAGATTGAAACAATTCACTGCAACTTCTTATGGGGAGATGTGGACATTGAAAGGAAAAAATATCAACTTGTCAGCTGGAAAGAAGTAAAAAAACCGGTAGTTGACGACGGTTTGGGGTTGCGATCCCTTGTTAATTTAAATAAAACACTTCTTGAAAAATGGATTTGGAGATATTAGAATGATAAAGAAAGTCTCTGGAAAAAGGTTATTGAGTGTAAATGGTTTGCTAGTGATCAAAAGAATCTTTCACAAATTAAAAAACACAACTATGGCAGAAGTCTATGGAGAAACATCATGAACATTGGCCCAACCTTTTTTGATTGTACTGATTGGAATATCAGCAAAGGTGACAAAATTCAATTTTGGAATGACACCTGGTGCGGAACTGCAGCTCTCAAAGATAGATTCCCACAGATTTATGCCATCTCTAAATTCAAAAATGCGCTCGTGGAGGAGGTTGTCACTTCGGACAGCCTTAATACATGGAACATTACTGTTGCGAGAAACCTTCAGGATTGGAAAATTGAAGAATATGAAGCTTTACTTCTCTGTTTGTCGCACATCCAGATTAAAAATCATGACGACAAGTTGCACTGGACACACAAAAATTATTGGCAAATTCACTGTCAGCTCATTCTATGACTACCTGGATTGCCGGATCAGCAGAAATCAATTGAAATTTCCAGCTAAAATCATTTGGAAATCTGGTGCCCCACCCAGAATCTCTTTTTTCGCATGGGAAGCTGCTAAAGAAAAAATTCTTACCTTGGATAATCTTATGAGAAGAGCAATTCCTATAGCAAACAGGTGCTATCTCTGTAAAATGGGTCCAGAATCGTGTAATCATCTTCTACTTTGGTGTCCTTTCTCTCATAAACTTTGGGTGATGATTCTTGGCCTGCTGGGGCTTTCTTGGGTCATGACAAACACACAATATTTGGGGAAGTTCTTGCTTGGGAAGGTCTTAACAAAAGAAACAAACTCTTCAAACTCATCCCCCTCACGGTATTTTGGGTCATTTGGAAGGAAATAAACCAATGTGCTTTTGACGGAAAAGAATTAGACTTCAACACTTTAAAAGACAATTGGTTTCACTATTTTAGCTCTACCATACTTGAGCATGATATTGATAGTAATGTTGATTTTTCTTTTATTTTAGATATACTCATCGATATGTAAAATTGCACATGGGCGGTGCCCCCTTGGCAGCTATCATCAATACATTTTTATACTTTTCTTTCAAAAAAAAAAAAACTAATTCAACTAATGCCAGAAGATACTTCAAATTATTATCATTTAGATTCAAAATTTATTTAAAAATGAATTTCTATTCGGTTCTTTTGCAAATGAAATAACATTTTATCATTCATTTGTTCCAAATGAGTACACCATTAAGTGCTCGCTATTAGTGGACTTGGGAGATCACCAATACTGTAGATATGATGCTTTTTAGGTTGCAAGTATATGCAAAGGATTCTTTTGGGTTCAATTCTTATTCAGCTCTTGTCTTATTTCTTACTTGTCTAAGTAGGAAATGAAATCCACTCTAAGGAACTTAAGACTGGAGGGTACAATTAATTCAAAATGGAATTAAGGATGCTCAGTTCAGGAACCCTTCCTTGGTACAATGTATAATGTTGATTGGTTCGTGGAGATCACAACGAACCTTAATGATTGGGAAGTGAAGGAGTCCTAGGCACTTTTTCTCGCTCTATCCAGGGTTAGACTTGATTGGGCCAGGATTACCCTGTTTAGAAGCTTGATGCTAGAGGGATTTTTTCTGTTAGATCCTTCTGTAACTACTCGGCAAAAAGAGGGCTTACATGCAATGACTTTCCTTCTAAGGAAATTTGGAAAGTCAAAGAAACCATCTAAACAAGGTTTTTTTTTTCTTTTTTCTTTTTTTGCTTGGGAGGCAGATAGAGGTGCATGTTAACTTTGGACAAGCTGATTAGGAGGGGTAGGATTAAGTTGTATGGCTGTTTCTGTGCAAAAGAGATGCAGAGTCGTGCAACCACGTTGGATTTTGGTGCCCATTTGTTTATGGACTTTGGACCCTATCTTGTAGCTCTTGAGTTTTAATTGGGTAATGACAAACTCAGAGTGAGGGGAGATTTGGGGTGGAAATGAATTAGTGTACTAAAAAGCATGTGGGTCTTATCCCCCTTGCTACTTTCTGGGTGGCTTGGAAAGAGAGAAACATAAGAGCTTTTAAGGGCATTGAAGCTAACTTTAATAAGATTAAGAATAGTTGGTTCCAGACCTTAGGTTTTTTGATTAAGGGTTATCCTATTTGTTTTTGTATGGATCTTGGGGACTTTATAAACATTTTGTTTGATATTTAAATACTTTTCTATATGGGTTTGCACCTCCTTGGTGCTTGTGAATAGATACTTTTTATTTCAAAAAGAAAAGTTAATTCAAAATTGAAATTGTGATCTACTTCTACATAGCACGAATATTTTAGTATTTAGTAAAGAAACACTGACCAGACACTAATATCTTTCTTCTTATATTTTTCTTTGAAATTGGGGGTTCTCCATTATGTTTCTTATATGAGACACGAGGCTTCTTATATTTCTGAGCAAACAGCTTTATTATGCAAGTCACAATCTTACAATAATGCTTTAGGTAAGTAATGGTCTTATAGTTAAGCTTGCATGCCTGGACTACATTCTTGATGCATAATTGTGGTGATGTGAATTTTTGGAAACTGGAGTAACAAGAGAGATAACTAGAGTCATTCTATCACATAGTAAATTAATTTTTTCTTTACTTACTGCTTATCTACTCTATTGCATGGGCGTCTGTTTTTAAGCTCTATTTAAAAAAGAGCTCTAACTCGGCTAGTTTTGCAGATCCTTAGTTTAATTAGAGTTAGATGTAAAACTTGGTAGTATTTGTGCATGGCATGTTAGTCAAATAAATAAAAACAAAAATTCCCGTGGCATATTCCTAAATATGATTATTAGCCTTAAATTTTTCAGCAATGCCAACATCAGAGGGGCTCACTCCTGCCATTTCACTTACTGAGAATGCAATGAAGCACTTGAAAAAGATGAGGGCTGACCGTAATGAAGATTTGTGCTTGAGAATCGGTGTAAAACAGGGTGGATGCTCGGGCATGTCTTACACAATGGAGTTTGAGAGTAGAGCAAACACAAGACCAGATGACTCAATTATAGAATATAATGGCTTCGTGATTGGTATGATCTTTTTCTGCCTTCATATTTGGGTCATACTACTCTCATGAGCCTTGGTCACACAAATCTCATATTTATCTTGATCATATAACTAACAAATCAAGCTATTACTGGTATATCATGAAATCAAAGTCTAATAATTTCTTTTGGCAATCATTTCAACATTATGGCCCTGTTTAGTTGTCTTTTTTTGAGATTCTTTTTCTCAAAGTAAATTTTTCTTATTTGCTTTTCCTAAAGATTTTTAATTGGAGAAAAGAAATGTCGTTCTTTTTGGAATTTGCTTTTAAAGAGCCAAGTAAAACCATTAATGAATTTAATTGTATTACCATAATATATTCAAATGCATTTTGCCCAAGCAGAAAATATAATATGCAATACCCTCAGTAAGACAATTTTCTGAAAATTATAACTAACTTTCCCTTTTTCTGATAACAACTGGGGATATTTGGTTCACTCTTTTTGTGAGAGCTTATTAGTTGGAGAACTTTTAAGTTTTCTAACCGCTTAGAAGATAATATAGTTTTTTTTCTAAAGATAAAATAAACCATTGAAGTGTTTAAGTAACACAAACTTATAAGCTGTATTAGTTTATGCACGCTTTTGATAATGTATTGCTTATAGCTGTCAGTTATATTAAAATAAAAAAATATCATTCCTGTTATTTTCAACAATGGAATGTACTTTTCTGTCAGAAGTTCATTTACCTATGCTAGTGTTAAGCAAGAGTAACATACTAATTTCCAAATCAGTTTTTATTTTTATTTTATGTTAATACTTAATCTGACTCAATACTAAAATCTAGCAACTGCAATTTGCTTCTTGCTCTTCCAGTACACCATTTTAGCATCCACAAAGGCATAGTAACAATTAGAAGCAGCCCAATCAGCATTTTATGGTGATGTTAGACAAATTAAGTTGATTTGCCTACTTAGAATATAGGAATAATAACCTAGACGCCATATGTAAAAATTCTTAAGCATCATACTCGAAAGGTTTGATTCCATTAGATAATCAGAAAATTGAGAATTTCTAAAATATTTTATTGAATAATAACCTAAAAATTGAAATTACAAAACATTTATCATGCTTCCTAAATAACCTTTACTGAATATAATTAAATTAAGGAATATTGATACTAACAGAATTAGGAAATAGTACTATTAATACAATTAGGAAAATTAAATACTAATGAGAATAAAATCCTAAAGTTATTAAAACGAGAATAATAAATCCCTAACTAGTATGGTAGTTTTATATTTTACAGAGTTACGGTTCAATTCTATTTAGACAATGAAACCTAATACATTCTGCATCATTTTCTTTTGGTTGGAAAAAAATCGTTCTGAGTTTTGAAATGGCGAATAATGTAAAATATTGATCTTTGAGCTTCCTTATGAAAGTTCAACAAATTTTATGCTTGATCATTCTTTTCAATAGCAAACATAATGAGAACACATAATTGTTTAGGAGTATGAAATTCTGGTGGTAGGATGAAATCAATATATTGACTAATTGATGTGTCAGGTTTCTCCTTGCATGGAACTTCTTAGAGTTGTCTTTTGAGAAAAGATCTTGAGCATAGGAACACATGGTGGTTCTTCTTGCTCCTTTCTAAGTATATGCACCTTACTAAAGACAAAAGAGAGATATTTACTTGTTCCCTAGTGCTAAACATCATCCTTGTAGTATCCATTATCATCATCTCTTCTTTGCATCTCCTTGGGAGAGTTGGAAGTTGATATTAATCCATTCTTCAACTCATCTTTTGATTCAAAGATATCATTAGGAGTGAATTCCATGATAGGAAATTCAATGTTTCTTGGTATTGGATATTTTAAATATTCTTCCATGTCAAGAGCAACTTGGTAAGTCTGTGATCTGGTTACAGGAGATTGTTGAATTAACTCTAATTTAACAGTAGTCATTAACTCTGTTTTGAATCGAGATGTTGTTTGGCTATTGTCTTCTACCAACTCACTTTGAATTTCTAATTCAAACTTCCATGGTCCTCAGTTACTTGAC
Organism: Carica papaya; assembly: GCF_000150535.2. The sequence goes on along the minus strand of NW_019014620.1, from coordinate 151,074 downwards.
ATTTTGTCTTGAATTAAACTATAAGTTTGATCAATATGTTTGTGAAAGTAGTTGGGAGGTAAATATTTTTCATGAAGAGTGGCTTTCATCTTATCTCATGTTTCAATTATTGGTTATCTCCTTTTTGTATTGCTCTGATCAATATTGTACCACCATATTTTTACAAGTCCAAACCAAACTTTGGCAGATCTAGTAAAACTGACATGTTATACCAGTTAAATTATTTCTTCAATTGAGTTAAGTCAATCGAGGAAGAAATATGATCTTTTCTTCTATTGAAATCAGGAGTTTCAACCTTTACTTCCTTGGTTATATCTCTAGCATTATCTTCAGTGTGTCTTTTTTCAGCTGCTGGCAATTTGCAAATTTTGAAATAATGAAGTTACTTGTGCAGTGTAGAGGTGTCTTAGTTCTGCGAAAATTGAATTGGTTGTATTTTGCATTCTTTGGAATCTAGTATTAGTATCTGCCTCATGTGAATTTTGTCTTGCATTTAGTTCAGCATTCTTCACCATTTAAGAGTTGAAAATTTTCTTGAATGAGTGTCAGACTAGTCTGTTTGAGGTGGGAACTAATCAAGGGAACCGGTCTGATCAAACTCGAGGCTGAGAAAAGTCAAAATAGTTTAGAACGATCGTGTTAACTTGTAGCTGAGCGTGCATTTGGCTCGCACAACTTTTTGGTCGCCCAAAATGACAAGTTCTATTGATAGACTTGATTGGAGATGGGGGTTGCAGACTGAAGGTTGGTGTGAGACTCGATTATCTTGAAGGACAGGATAACGAGAAATAGCTGCTAGGGAGCTTGGGAAGCGTTTGACTCATTTTTTGCTGGAGTTTTGATTGGGGTTTTGCGAGGCTGGTGGTGCCAACTGTGTGGATCAGATCTCACCGGTGACCATAATCTAGGATGGTGGTAGGTAGATTGGGTTAGGGTTCATGGTTTTATGTTGTTTTTGTTTGGAAGGTTTTGGGTGTAGGATTTTGAAATTTTTCGATGTAGGGATTTTTTTAACTTTGATACCAACTGGTTATAACAAAATAAGCTTAATTTGCCAACTTAGAAATTTTGGTAATAAAAGCCTAAAACCGCACATATTGTTTCTTAAATATCATATTTAAGAACCCTCAAACATCACAATAAGAACTTGATTGTATCACACTACCAAAAAAGTGAAAAACTCTTAAAGTATTATATTGAATAATTGAAATCTATAACAAAAAATCAAATCACAAAGATATTTGTAATATTTCTTATGTAATCTTTATTAAATAGGAGCAAACTAAGAAATGCTAATACTACTAGAATTAGGAAATAATATTACCAATACTAATAGAAAAATTAAGTTATAATAAGAATAAAATAATGAAGTCACTAATACAATATTAGACTACTAAATGGTATGAAAATTTTATATTTAATAGAATTATGGTTTCTAATATATTTAGGCAATCTAAAACGAAACCATTCTGCATTATATATTCTTAGGTTAAGTAAGCCCACGATCAATCCACTATAGATGCACCTTTAAGATCATTTAGATGCATATAACTGCCTGCCAGTCACTAATTCAAGTAGAGTGCATAAAATGACTTACGACAATTGGTGGCGAATAAACTGTATGGATGAATTATAGTGAGTCAATTCAATTTTCCAGCTAACACCATATGCATATTGTGGTCCTCGAGTAGTTTATTTCTTATGATTTTTTCCTCATCCAAAAAGACACTGAAAGAAGTAAGATACATGCGCTGAAGTAGGACCTAGCTTCCTTAATTTCTCTGGAGAACGATGACTTGAAAAGATTGTGAATTTGAGATTGATTATTGTACTACAGGCTGCCAGAAAGAGTTAAAATAGTTTAAGCTCTTAGATTCAAGTTCTTCGCTGGTGCTCTTCCATGTCGTCAAATCTTAAATAACAACAAAATTGGGCAAGAAAAAAATACAATAGCTTGTTAATTCCCTAGTTGACATGAGATTAACTAAACAACTGGGAATGTAAAAAGCAGAAGGTATGGTGTGATGAGTAGGTCTTCCACTATTAATAGGAACTTCACTCTCATTCCCCAAAGTAATTGAAGGAATTTGGACCGTTCCTTGTTAGAAACCATCAATGCACTCGCTATAGAAGTTGAACTTTGCGGTTTTGTCTCATTTGTAATAAAATTAGCTATTTGAGGTGTTTCATAGTCAATTACCAATAATCATCATGTTTATCACCATTTCCCATAATGGGAGCACTCTCGTAGTATATTATGTTTATCATGACCACCTCAAAGTGGCACACACAATTACCACACGTACTTTTGAATGACCATGATGACTACTGCATCCTTCCCCTTAGCCTCCATTTCTCTTGAATAACCAAGATAGAATTGGTAATATATATCTTATGAGGAGGTATCCTTAAAGGAAGATCACAATACTCCTATATAGGCTTGCAAAAGAAGGAAGGCCATCTCTCCCAAATATTTATGAGCATATAGGCACAAATCGTAGTTTTAATCCTGGCAAGAGACACATGGTCACTAATTGCTCTCTTTGGTTGAGTTCATTCAATTCTTCATAAGCCTATTGTAGCCTATCAAAATATCTAATAATGTTCTTCACCTTGCAGGGTCACAATGCTTTTCGCCTTGAGTAGAAATTACTCCTAATTTTTACTGCATTATGATCGACATAATGTAATGTACCTAATAGAGTCCAGGCTTGTTTGGGTATCTGGAGTGATTAGAGGAGGAAAAAACTTATCTCTCATATCCCTTTGGCCACTCTCTGGATATTTGGAAAGAAATAATCTAGATAGCTTCTGAGGATATGATTTTTCTTTTTAATATAGTTAAAGATTTGTGGTTGCAGATTGTATTTTTGTACAAGGGTCATTCTATTTATTGTATGGAGGATTCTGGGAACCTTATTGATTATCTGACTGTTGTGTAAGTTTTGTTCTTAGGTTGTACCTCTTGGTGGCTTCTTTATAATAATGGTATTATCTAAAAAAGTTGCACTCAGTGGGTGTCTATATGATTTTTTCAATATCCTTTTTTCTAAGAACTTAAGGTAAGCGTCCCTTTTCACCGCTTCGTTCATCCTTGTTATGGAAACCCTTGATTGCCTCTTGACCAGTGCTAGAAGAAGCTAATATGTGTACCACTATGTCAGAGGGGGATCAAAAGGCAAAAATTTTCCATCTCACATTTGCTAATATCACTCACTTTTCTTGAAATCGATAGAGAGGCTAGTATCAATATAAGGTGTGGCTGTTATGCTTTCAAGTTGTTTTAGGTTTTTGGTTAAAAGTCAATTGGAGGAAATCTGAGATTACTCTAATTGGGCAAGATGTTAATTGTGATAAATTTGCTTGGACCCTGTGTTATCAAGTTAATATTCCTATTAGTATCTTGGCTTGCACCTTGAAGCCTACATTTTAGAAAATAACTTGGGGAATCCCATTGTTTGAAGGATGGAGATGACGTTAGCCATTGGAAGATGAATTATTTATCTAACTTGGTGGATTGACACTTACAAGTGCCTTATCTAACCTTGCTATCTATTTTCCTTCTTCTTTTCCTGTTTCTGGAAAAGTGATTTGGAGGATAGTCTATCCAGTGTTGATTCTTATCAGTTGATATAAATGCAATGAGGTAGTATTATCTTTATTTTTGAAAGAAGATGAGGTAGTATTACTTGATGGCCTGAAATTGTTTGAACATGCTCATGAGGAAATCAGCTCTAATCAAGTTTTTGTGGCCAAGTGGAAACAGTTTTTCTCTATTGTAAGACTTCTGCGTACTGGAGATTTTTATAGTGCCAAAGTTAGGTTTCAGATAGATGGTTGGTGCTCTAGGTCAAGTAAGGGATCTTGTGGCTCTAGTTCTTAGATATGGATTACGAGGAAGTGGTCAGAGTTTCACTACCCCATTTGTTTAAAAGTATGAAGTGGTAGTAAATGGGGTTTTTGATCAATGTGCTGATTGTTTGTGTGGTAATAGGCCTTCCCCTATTATCTTTTCTGTGCTAGACTTAAAGGAAGCATCCCTTCTCCTCCAAACCTCAGC
>NW_019014620.1:31782-46371 GCF_000150535.2 Carica papaya | reverse complement strand
GTAATTGTATAATGTGGTCAGCCTGACTAGATATCCTGAGAGATGGTGGACGGACTGGGTCCGTAGGGAACCCTACCGGGATTGTGGTCTCCCATACCGGATGGGGTATGGAGATCTTATGTGTTTTGGCGCCCATACCGGACGGGGTATGGGGACGACCCGTTTCACCCTCATACCGGACGGGGTAATGAGGTTTATAGTTTTGGCGCCCATACCGGACGGGGTATGGGGACGGCCCTGGAATATGATTTCAAGTGTTAAGGGTTAACGGGTAGCGGGACCCCTATGGATCCCCATGGATACTAGTGGGCTGGTAAATGAGGAAAATATATTGTGTAACGATTGAATTACATGCATTCACTTTCAGTATCTAATAACACAAAAGTAACTTTTCAATTCTACATCCATCTTCAATACTTAAAAACACAAGTTAAATTTTTTAATTCTATATTTGTCTTCAATGACTAAAAAAGAAAGATGACTTTTCAATTATATATTCATATTTAATACAAAGAAAAGAAAGATCTATATTTTAATCATGGATTTGCTTTCAATTCCAAAAATGAAAATACATTCATTTCATATGTACATATTTTAACTACTATAAAAAAGGAAAAAAATTAAAAAAAAGGAAAAAGAGAAAGAGGAAAAGAAAAAAGAGAAGAAGAGCAAAGAGAGAGAGAGAGAGAGAGAGAGAGAGAATAAAGAAAGGGAAAAAGAAGATAAAATACTTAAATGATGAAGAAAGAGAAAAACAAGGGAAATTTTGTTAGGGTAATTTAGTCTTTAGAAGACTTTCTCAGAAAAGCTTAAATAAAGAAGATCATTTGTCATGCACTAATTTTATCAAAATATAATTAAAATTAAAGGAAAATGAAGGAAAATATCAAAATAAAAATGTCATCAATTTATCATATGATTTTGTTGTTAATTTTGTTAAATTGATTATTTAAAAAACAACTACAACAAAAATAAAAGGTGCAAATGAAAGAGAAAAAAGAAACATAAGGGCATGAACACAAAATAAAAAAAAAGGAAGAAACGAAAAGTAAGGAAAAAAGAGGCATGAGAGGCATGAATGGAAATTAAAAAGGAATATAAGGGCATGGATGAAAAACTAAAAACCAGAATAGGTAAAAACGCAAATAGAGAAAGAATAAAAAGAAGATGGGACAAAAATTAAACCCAGCCCACTCATATCCTCTTTTTCCCCCTTCTTCCACTCGGGCTAGGCCGACCTTAAAATGACCCAGCCGGTTTATTCCTCAGGCCATGCTTGAGAAAGCCAGCTGAGCTTCTTTTCTACAAAATGTTGTCGTTTTGGAAAATGCATTGATCATTCCTTAAAACACTACCGTTTTAGAGAAGATATTAAATCTTCTTCCCCTTGGTGTCGACGTAGTAGAGAGAGGAAATTTTTAGGTTTGTCTTCTTCCTTTTATGTAGGAAATTCAAAGAATAGGTGAAACAAGTGGCTGACATGATGATGATAATGTTGATCAATGATGATGGAGATAACTTGAAGCAGAAAACAAGATCCAAAATCATGTGAGGTAGACGCAGCAATGATGAAGAATGACGTAATGTTGACTGATGATGATAAAGGTAAAAGAGATGTACAACTTTCTTCCTTTCTATGTTGCTGTTTCATGGATAATGTTAGGCTAGATAATGTGTTTTTGGATGATGAGTTCTAATGAAGTACTAAAATATATAGATTTAAAATTCAGGTTGTGTTTACTTTTGGGATAAAAACATGAATTTAGTAATTAAGGGTCTGTATGGATGATAGTTCAATAATGATGGTATGGGTTGTTCATGATTTTGTTCTGTTTGTTTGCATTTCCAAATACATGGTATAATTTTTTGATGGTTGGATCATGGTTCTCAAAACCATGATTTTCTCTATTTTTTAAAACTACCCATTTGGTGGTTTTATGATGGTTCGATTATTTTTTCTCATTATACCCTTAGGTTTTTTTCGTATTTACTAATTTACCCTTAATATTATCATTATTCTTCATCAAAATATCTAGGGTTTATCTTTCTTCTTCTTCTAAACCTGACGCAGAACTACCCACCGCAAACCATCTTCATCTTCGACTTCTTTTGTTCGATCAGGTAAAGGCCTCTGATTTCTCTCTTCATTTCTCCTTTCTTGTTCTGTTTCCAGTTTATTATCTCTACTGGTATGTGTTTTCCATTTTTTTGTTTTTTTTCGTCATCGTTTTCATTTTGTTTGATTGGTTTTAGTTCCTTCATGGTCGATTGAGTGGAGATTGTTATTTGGTGTTGTTGTCATTCTATTTTGGGAAGCCTGAATAGGCGAGTCTACGTGTGTGTGCCTGGCCATCTTTGTTGTGGTATGTGTGTGGCCTATGTTGGCTGAGATGATGAATTGAACAGACCCTATGATCAGTTGGCAAAGAGGACTGGATGATAGATGGTCCGAATGGGAGGAGATATGGTAGATATATGGAGTTCTTAAGGTAAGAGACATGGTTGTTTCTCTTTTGGATGCCATAAAAAAATAAGTGCATGGTAGAACATAAAATGTCAGTAAATTGCACCATTTGTGGAATCTATTTACACCTATGCATAACTTTACTTAGATCTCTTATTAATTGCTAAAACAATTTTGTGCTTCTACATCCAAACATGCAAAATTGCTGTATACGAAGGGTGTATCCTTTTCGTCCTAAGAAATATGTATCTAAACTAAAGATAAAACATATAAACTTTAAAGAAATTCCAACCTAGTGAAAATAGAAGAGCATAAACAATAAATATTAGTTATATATTCTGGAATTTTAGGAATATTGTTAATCAATATTAGCAATTCCAGCCCAGTGTAATGTTGTTTGAGCTAAAGCTGAAGCTGAATCTTAGTAGAGAGGCTAGAGACATGTTGTAATTGTGTGTAGTGGCTGTTGCTAATTCTAGAAACTAAGATTTTGGGTACAATTGTGTATTGAAAGGAAAAATGAATTTTCAAATAAGAACTTAAGAAAAACAAAGAAAATGAAAGGAAACTTGAAGAAAAGGGTTGTGGAGAATAACAAGTTTCCTAGAAGTTTATTTCTATGATTTGAAAGAAAAAAATTGAGAACAAATTCAAAGTAAAATTAATGGATAATTGTAAATGGAACCTTAGTTTTATATCAGAATATAAAATATTAGAATTTAGGGATAAAATAAAGAATAAATAAAACTAGTAGATATTTTCATAGTAGTGATTTTAATTGGTTATTTGATGGAAAACTTTTCGCTTTACCTTACCTTTTCTTTAATATATAGTTTTGTTGCAAAAGGAATAGTTGTTATACCAAAACACACATCATAGTCAAGGAACTCTTGTGTATGTGAGAATTGTGGCTCATGTCATGCTTCTCTGTTCTGTTAGAATTCAGCTCGATTATTTCTTGATTCATTGTTGTTAGAATCTTTTTTCTTTGTTTTTATTTTTTCCTTTATTTCTCATGCAAGTGGCTATTCGAATTTGAATGCTTTCCTTATATGTTAAAACACTACCGTATAGTTAATTACCTCGTCAGTAGATACACATTTGATATCTCATACTCATTTTCAGATGGATCATATAGAATGCATAGCAATGTTAACAGGAGTTTTAGTGATGCTTGTAGGAATTTATATTCATAAAATGAGAAAACTTAGTCATGTACATGAACTAAGGCTTGAAGGTGAGAAAGTTCGAGCCAAGCTTATGAAAAGCTTGATATCAAGTGAGTTATATCGGCACATTATTAGGATGACAGCTCCATCATTTACGAAGTTATGTCATCTTCTAGTTACAAAATGTGGACTTAGATCTACTATTCATATAACTGTAGAGAAATAAATAATTAAAACACTTTACTTAGTAGAACACAATTAGAGAAATCAAGTCATGTCTTGGCATTTTCAACGATAAGGAGAGACAACAAGTCGTCATTTTCATAATGTCATACGATCTATAATAGAACTGGCTGATAGATTTCTTAATCAGCTTAATGGATCACGAGTGCCATCAGAAATAGCCAACAATCCTAAGTCCTTTCCATTTTTTAAGGTAAATATGTTAAAATTGTTTGATTAAGTTTTTGTAAATGCATATAATTTTATTTAATTAATGAGCAATTAATTTTAGGATTTATTGGTGCGATCAACGGAACACACATACGTGTCAAAGTGTCCAAAGTTGTTGCTCCAAAATTCCATGGGAGAAAAGATTTCCCCACACAAAATGTTTTGGTGGCTTATGCATTCGACTTGACTTTTACATACGTCCTTGTTGGGTGGGAGGGGACCACATCAAATTCAAGAGTAAGGAAACATGCATTAACGAGAGCTGATGATCCTTTAATTATTCTAGAAGGTGATTAAAAAGTTTGAATTTCAAAATGTAGTGTATAGGTTTCAAAAAAAATTTATAACTTCACGTAATGTTTTCAAGTAAGTTTTGCCTAGTAAATGCTAGCTTTATATTGCAGGGTGGATTAATTACTACCCATGTAGGGGAGAACAGTACCACTTGAGTGAATACTCTAGGAAGCCACCACTAAATGCTCATGAGTCACTCAATTTTCGTCATTCTTTTTTATGAAATGTGATTGAACATGCAATCGGAGTTCTCAAAAAACACTTTCTAATTATTTCAAGCGCTAATGAACTACACTATTAGTTGAAGAATCTCAATCTCATTATATTTTCACGTTGTATTTTGCACAACTTTTTGCGGAAAGAGAATCCAAATGATGAACTTCTAAGAGAGGTTGATGAAGAACTTAAAAATGCTTCTCATGAGGAATCTATTCCATTTGGTGTTAGGGATATACATGAGGAAACAAGAAGGGAAGAAGCTATTAGGAATATGATAGCAGCTGATATGTGGCTTACTTATAATAGTTGATTGCTTTATTATAGTACCTGTATTGCTTAAGAATTGTGTTCTTTGCAACTGTTGTATTTGTACGAAATTACTATACTTTACGTAACGTTTTAATGGTAACATTATATTTTAGATTTTCTACTATTGCTCATGCTTTATATTTACATAAAGTTCTGCTTATTGACAATGATAACTTTGTCCACTAGATTGATGCGTTTTTTGTTCTTAATGGTAACTTTATATTTCTTAGTTCAATGTTGCAGTGTTGTGTAAAATGAATAGTGGGAATAATCCTGCAGATCGAGTGGGTAACATTATCCACTGGACTGATATGTTAGATGATGCATCAGTAGAAGCATTTTACTCTCAACATTGCTTGGGCTGCAAATTAAGTGGAACATTCACCACACAAGCTATTGATTGTATCATTTCATACTTGAAGCACGTCTACCCAAACATGCAAATTACAAAAGAACGAGTCAACAATCGCATTAAAAATTTAAAAAGGCAATTCTCACAATGGTATGACGTATTTAAAATGGGCTGAGTGCATTTGTATGAAATCCGTCGACTGAAAAATTTGAAGCTGAAGAGGAGATCTGGCAACAACTAATAGAGGTAAATCAAAAAGTGAATCATATGTTATTTGCAATACTTTATATAGTTTAAATATTAACATCATATTTTATAATAGTCTAATCTAAAAGCAGCTGAACTTAAGAACAAACGGGTTCGAAATTACGATAAAATGTTAGAAATGTTTGGAAGAGATAGAGTTAATGGAGTTGGTAGTGACACAGTACGTACCACTCGAAGACAAATGAGTATGAATGTTAATACAAAGGCAGCGGGAGTTGAAGATATGATGAATATGGGTCCCAAAAATGTCAGTGTTAATATCAACGTCAATATTGAGGAATCTTTCTATGATCGTCAAATGCCTCAAACTCCTACTTCATAACCCGAAGGTGAAACTCCAAGTTGTTCAAGACCGAGCAAATCAAGACGTTTGGGTATTATCCCAGAAAATGATTATTTGCTGAGAAAATTAGAATAATTGCTAATGCACTCAATAATATGGTATCAGCAAAGCATGTTTCATCGACTCAGCTATTCGAAGAGATTGACCGTTTGTGTCTCACTGAAGATAAAAAAACACAAGCTTATATTTATCTTTTAAAAGAATCAAACATAGTGTCTGGTTTCTTGAGTTGTCTCCTGCAGGTCGCAAGAATCTCCTAAAGAATTTGCTTCAAGAATTAGGTAATGATATGTATTAAAACTCAAGTTTGTTTATAAAAACTTATTACTTTGTAATCTTTGTTTTTTTAAATTAATCTTCACTTTTGTAGGTATTTGAAAATGGAAGACGTTGTTATTGAAGTGCAAGACCCGAGTTTAGATGTAGGAATGTTGCATAATTTATGTTGCATGATGTATCATTTTTTTTTTATGGTTGGTCGAAATTTATATAAAAACCTATACTTATTTACTTTATTACGATGGTCTAATTTGAATTTAGGAATGAATGATGATGCTATAAAATATTCGTATTTGGAGTAGTTGAATTTATGTTGTATTTTAGAAGCTCTTATATTTATGAAACTATGTATTTTTTAAAAAAAAATTTAGTGTAATGACCCCGGAATTCCAAAGAAAATAAATAATAAATTAAGTGCAGAAGTGAAATAATTAGTTAGGGTTTACATTCCTTACACAATAACTTAAAGTACCAAAGAGTGCTACGGGAATTACCCTTTTGAAGGAAACACAAAAAAATTAAGGAAATAAATGAAAAATAAATAAAATTGGTATCTTACTCGCAACTCTCTTGTGGATCGAGCTCTGGATCCTGGTCCTCCTGATCTGAAATGGTTAAATAAGGGATGAGCTACACTAACTCAGTAAGAATATCACGCTACTCACCGACACAGAAATGAAGATTGGTAGAAAAATCAAAATAACTAATGGAGCTTTTAATTAAACAAATTCATTTATCATAAACAAAATTTTTTACCATCTATTTACCGTAGTAAGATTTACAAAACAACTTATAGAGATAATAACATAACTCAGATCATGATTTCATATGTAATTGATTTAAACAGTAATTCTATTCTTCATCAGCCTACTGGTATCCGTGGGGGTTCATAGGGATGTCCCCACAATGCGTGAACTATTTTCTTTAACATTTCAACTAACTGGTTGTCTCCATATCTCGTCCGGTATGAGTACCAAACCACTAAACCTCAATACCCCTTCCGGTATGAGGGTGAAATGGACCGTCTCTATATCTTGTCCGGTATGAATGCCAAATTATCAAATCTCGATACTCCGTTTGGTATGCGACAACATTCACGATAGGGTTCCCTATGCACTCAGTCCGTCCACCATCTCCTAGGATCTCCAGTAAAGCTGTTGTTTCAAAACAGTCGGGTTAAAGTACTTGATGATAAGAGAATTTGTCATAAGGGAAACAAATGTTAAAGAATTTTATTAATTTATAAATGACTCCTCATTATGAGAGTTGAATACAATTTTCTTGCGAAAAAAATCTACGGTGGCGTGATACGTTGCTACCCAGTTCATTCCTAAAATTACATCAAAGTCCCCCATGTCAATCTCTATTAGGTCCACGCTCAATTTTTTATCTGCTATATATATGACACAGACTCTGTATATAACTTCTTCCAGTAGTGTCCTACTGCCAAGAGTAGACACAAACAACACAGAAGCAAGTTTTTTAACTACTACATTTAATTTTGATGTAAAAACATGTGAAACAAATGAATGTGATGCACTAGTATCAATCAAAACATGAGCATGATGATTACAGATAGTGTACGTACCCTGTACCACGTCCGGGTTGACTTTTGCATCCTGCTGTGTGACGTTGTAAACCCTGTCCTAGATAAGAGGTCTGACTTGGTTCTGGTTCCTCGGGCACTCCCTTGCATAATGTTGGGCACTATCGCATATGCGGTAGGTGTTGTTGAGGTGATAGCAGGATCGGTCCCCATGATCATTGCCACAGTGCTGATAGGTCTTGTCGTGCCCTACTGCTGGAACCTGAGGAGGAGTTTGAGTCATTGGCCTGGGTCTCTTACTCTGTTGAACAAGTGCGGTAGGTGCTGGTCTGCGTGTGGAGCTGAGGGCCTGAGGTTCCCTACTGCTGGAGGGAAGGTGCAAAGGTTCATCTCCACCAACTGTGCCTTAGCCAAGACAGCCGAATAAGTGCTGAGCTCGAGCACAAACAACTATTATTTGATCTCAGGACAGAGACCCCATTCGAACCTTCTAGCTTTTCTGCCTTTATCCGTCATGCTCTCCGGGAAATATTAGCCCAACTTTAGGAACTTGCGAGTATATTCTGATACAGTTATGTTCCCCTGAACCAAGTGTGCAAACTCCATCTCCTTCATATATTGGAGATGCTCTAAAAGTTACTCTACAAGAAAGGCCGTCAGGAACTGTTGCCAAGTGACTGGAAAAGGCAGGGTGACCTGGTTGAGTTACTACCACCAGTGGTCAGCTTCTCCCACCAGCATGTAGCAAGGATGACCTTTTGTTCGAGAGTCACCCCAAGCGTCATAAAGGCCTTCTCTATCTCAGGTAACCAGTACTCAGCCTGTAACACCCATTAATTTTATCATTTTTATTATTTTTATTATTAATTTTTAATTTATTTTATTTAGCTTATTTTGTAATTATTGAATTTTAATTGATTAATTTAATTTAATTTAATGAAAATAAAAATGATAATAATGATAAAATTAGGTAAAAATATTATTTGGATTTAATTGAAATTGATTTTGGGAAAAAGGTGTGAAAATTTGGATTCTGAGGGTATTTTTGAAAAGAAAATCGGAAACCGGGGGTCAAAACGTAATTTAGAAAAGTTGTGCCCCGTTAGCGCCACGTCAGCAGCCACGTCAGTGGCCCAGTCAGCAGTCCTGGCCAACCAGGACCTGCCGCGTGGCAAGGTCATGCCGATCCGGGAACGGGCCACGTGGGTGATCCGCGTGCGCGCGATCGAACGGCCCAGATGCTTCCCCGCGCGCACGGACGGCCCAGATCAAGCGTGCGCATAGATGACCCAGATGCACTCGCACGGACGGCCCAGATGCATGCGCACGGACGGCCCAGATGCACGCGCACGGACGGCCCAGATTCAATCAAGTACGGATGGCCCAGATTTTAATCGCGATGGACGGCCCAGATTTAATCCAAATTAAATCGCGATCGAACGACCCAGATTAAATCAAGATGGACGGCTGTGATTAAAAGGCAAAGGATATAAATAAACCCCCCACACTGACCACAAAAACCCTAGCCGCCAGCCCTCGCCGGAGAAGACGAACCAGACGCTGGAGGAGCCGGCCGCCGCCACTCGCCGCCGCACCGGGGAGTTTTTCGACCGCCGATCGAGGTAAATTTCATACCCCAGCTCGTTTTTCAATGCTGAGTTCTCCTGTGGCCAAATCGGAGCCAAACTTCCGGCCAAACGGCCGAAAAACACGGCCGAAACTCAGCTGCGCCGCCGCGCCCCTCCTTGATTTTTGCCTCCGATGAGGCCCTTCCCGGCCTCCGTTTAATACAATTTTTATATCACCGTAATCACCATTCTTTTCTCTACAGGTTGATCGGAGCCAAATCACCAAAATACGAACCTCACCAGAGAGCCGCCGCACCCGAGAGCACCGCCGCCGGTAAGCTTCGGTTTTTCGTAATTTTTTGGCCCCCCGAGGGCCCTAGGGTTATTTTATCGCAGGGACCGATGTAAGTGTGGCCGAATTCGGCCGAAAATGGCCAACCCGAGAGGAATCACCGCCGTAAGCGACGGCGTCGTCGCCGGAGCACGGCGGAGCCGCCGTGCCGGAATTGCGATATTGGCCGAAAGGGGCCCCGGGTCTAATTTGGGATTTTTTTTGGGACACGTGCAGGTACCAGTAGTGCGTTTCAGTTCCCCGAGAAAAAATTCAGAAAAAATTAGGGACAGCCTGTAGGCGCACTGTAGAGCCGTATTCAGACCCCGAAAACAAGTAAGGATTCCTCACCCTATTTCCTATCACGGTGTTAAAGTGCAATAAATGATAAGATGGTATTTCATGAATCAATAGCTGTGTGAAATTGTTTAAGGTTGCTAATGGAACCCGAGTCTAGTGTATTTGTCGGTCAGTTGTTATTTGTTCTATTTTACAGTTTTAAATGCAGTATGATGTCTGATGTTTTTATTTCATAGTTTCGTATGCATGTATCACTGTTTCATTAATTATGGACTGAATGACTGAGAAACCGATGTTGTGTGTTGTCTTGTTGGCGTGAACTACCGGTTTGCATATTTGTGTGTGACTTGATGATGGTGACTAAAGAAAAAGGGATAAAAAGTTATGTGAATTGGCAAACGAATAATGTGGACAGCCTGACTAGGTATCCTGGGAGATGGTGGACGGACCGGGTCCGTAGGGAACCCTACCGGGAACGTGGTCTCTCATACCGGACGGAGTATGGAGACCTTATGTACTTTGGCACCCATACCGGACGGGGTATGGGGACGACCCGTTTCACCCTCATACCGAACGGGGTATTGAGGTTCATGGTTTGGCGCCCATACCGGATGGGGTATGGAGACGGCCCTAGAATCAGGTTATAAATGTTAAGGGTTCACGGGTAGCGGGACCCCTATGGATCCCCATGGATACTAGTAGGCTGGTAAAGAGGAATTATGCTGTTTAAAGATTGAAATGCAAACGCGTGATAAATGTTGTATTATAAAGTCTATGTGATAACGTAATGATGATAATGTGTTGCTTGTGTATTGTTTTATGGATCTCACCAGGAAAATGGAAAGTAAACGTTTTTATGAACAAATGAGTTTATTACAAATTATGCTCCATTGGTCGTTTTTGTTTTCTAACCACCCTTACTCCTGTGGCAGTGAGGTAGAGTGATGTCTTTACTGAGCTAGTGTAGCTCACTCCTTACTTAACCATTTCAGATCAGGAAGACGTGGTTCCCGAGCCCGTTCCGCAGAAAGACGACAAAGGGGATGCCTGAAGACTCGGTAGTTATATTTATAGTTTTTATTTTCGAGTTTCTCTTTTAGTCAGTTTGTTCTTTTATATTTTGAGCACGTTTTTTGATTTTAGTGTAAGGGATGTTATAAAAATTTTTTATTACGCTTCCACATTTGACCTTTTTAATACACATATTTCATTTTAAAATTTCGGGGCCGTTACACGGCCTCTTCAAAGGAGGATTCCCCTGCAAAAGTAGGTGAATTTAGTCTTTTATACCTCTCGATGTAGCTTGGATCTATTATGGGAGGAGCTGGGTCCCATGGAAGAGGGACTAGACTGTGCTGAGGATGGACTTGGTGGCCTTGCGGTGGTACTGGATGATACGGTAGAGGCACCAGATTGTACTGTGGTGATGCCAAGTGATGCAGTTGGGGCACCAAGCCATACTATGGTGCTGCCGGGTGATACTGTGGCTGGGGCACTATATTATACTAGGATGGTGTCGGGCGGTACTATGGAGGAGTAGGGTCGTACTGGGGTGGCTCAGGATCCTCTCACTGTAGAGGTGGCTCAACCTGTGGCAGCGGGAGAGGGTCAGGTAGCTCCCTCATTTCCTCTCAGACCTGCTGGGCAGCGGTGAGTCTCTCCAACATCTTAAATAACTGGCCAACATCCTCTCGTAGCTAACCCTCCCAGGCTGCTCGGTTTAGTGGGGGTCTTCATCTCCTCATCTATCTGTACCTGCATTTCATAAGGAACGATTGAGTGATAATTTATTATTTTTTGTGTTTCTTAAGGATTTTGTGTAAGGAATGGGTCTGAGAAACGCGACTATGATATCAATTGTAATGACCCTAGAATTCTAAAGAAAATAAATCATAAATTAAGCGCGGAAGCGAAATAATTAGTTAGGGTTTACATCCCTCACACAATACTTAAAGTACCAAATAGTGCTACGGAAATTACCCTCTTGAAGGAAATAAAAAAAAATTAAGGAAATAAACAGAAAATAAATAAAATCAGTACCCTACTTGCAACCCTCTTATGGATCGGCCTCTGGATCCTGGTCCTCCTGATCTGAAATGGTTAAATAATGGATGAGCTACACTAGCCCAGTAAGAATATCACGCTACTCACTGAAATAAAAATGAAGGTTGATAGAAAAATCAAAATAACTAATGGAGCTCTTAATTAAATAAATTCGTTTATCATAAACAAAATCTTTTACCATCTACTTATCATAGTGAATTTACAAAACAACTTATAAAGATAATAACATAACTCAAATCATGATTTCATATGTAATTGATTTGAACAGCAATTCTATCATTTATCAGCCTACTGGTATCCATGGAGGTTCATAGGGATGTTCTCACAATGCGTGAATCCTTTCCTTTAACATTTCAACTAATCGGTTTTCCCTATACTCCGTCCGTTATGAGTGCCAAACCACTAAAGCTCAATACCCCATCCGTTATGAGCACCAAACTACTAAACCTCAATACCCTGTCCGGTATGAGGGTAAAGCGGGTCGTCCTCATATACCCTGTTCGGTATGAGGGTAAAACGAACCGTCCTCATACTCCATCCGGTATGAGCACCAAATTATCAAATCTCGATACCTTGTCTGGTATGAGGTAACATTCACAATAGGGTTCCTTATGCACCCAATCCGTCCACCATCTCCTAAGATATCCAGTAAGGCTGTCGTTTCATCTATTCACTTAATCACGCAATTTTCTGTTTTTCTTTAATCTCCTTTTTTTCTAATTCAATTGTAAACCCATAAATGAATAATACATGCATTCAAAGCTATAAAATAAGTCAATCAGATACTATCATGCATTCAAATCGTAAAAACAATCAACAGAAATAATAGTAGATAATTTTCGGTTCTTACTCCATTAGTAACCTATAATTAATTTTGGATATTTTCTAAATTGTACAAAACACCTTATTATTGTTAATTTGACTTCAATCCATAACAGAAAATAGGGTGAGAGATTCTTACTGAATTCGATGCCCGAAAAATGAAACTTGTTGATTGCGCCTACCATCGGTCTCCGGATTCCTTGATTTTTTCTTCAGAGATTAAAACGCGCTACAAGGACCTACAAATATCTCAAAAAAACTCAAAAACAGTGTCATGACCCCTTTTTGACCAATTTTGAAATTTTAGCACAGCGGCGGTCCGTCTCGGGTTGGCTATTTTTAGCCATTTTCGGTCGAATTCGGCCAGTTTTGTATCAATTACTATGAGAAAACACGTTAAGGGGCCTCAGTTAGTAAAATAAAAAATAAAAAACTGAAACTCATCGGCGGGGGGGCTCTCCGGTGCAGCGGCTCTGTCAGCTCACTTTTGCGGTTTGGTGTTTTGCTTCAGTCAATTTGTAGAGAACGAAACGATAATTACAATGGTAGAAAAATTTTGCAGAACGGGAATTGGGAAGGGCCTCATCGGAGGCGGTTTTCAAAATTTCCTATGGTAGCGCTGCTAGGCTTTGTCCGCAGTTTTCGGCCAATCTATCGGTCTTTTGGCTTCGATTTAGCCATAGGGTGTTTAAAATTGAATTATGAGCAAAGAAATTTTTTTTTACCTCTTTTGGTGATCGGAAGTGGCTCCGGCGTGGCGGCGGCTGGCGGTAGCTCTCCTTCCCAGCGATTGAGTCTTCTTATCCGGCAAGGGCGTCTGGCAGCTAGGGTTAGGATTTAGTGTGAAGAGGGTTATTTATACATATTCCCTTTTAATCTGGACCATCCATCACATTTGATCTGAACCATCCGATCGCGATTAAATAAAAAGTAGATCTGAATCGTTGATCGCATTTAAATATGACCATCCAATTGTGTCCGGAGAGTGCACGCATCTGGGCCATCCGTGCGCGCGGGAGTGGATCTGGGACGTCCGTGCGCGCAGGAGTGGATCTGGCACTCGAATTTCCTGCGTCGCCTTTCGCGTGGCACCGCGTCAGTGTCCACTGCCACACGGCGCGTTCTAGTTTGTCGGGGCTACTGACATGGCATCCTACGTGCCACAACTTTTTAAATTACGTTTTGACCCCCCAGTTTTTTATTTTTCTTTCAAAAATACCCCCATAACCTAAATTTTTACCCATTTTTTTCTAAAATTATTTTCAATTTCATCCCCCTCCTATTTTCTTTCATTTTTATATTAAATTAAAATTCAAAAAATTTAAAAATTATATTTATAAATTAATTTAAATTACAATTAAATTAATTTGGGTATTACATTTAGACAATGTGATTTGTTTATTTTATTGTATGTATGTGTTTATATATTTAAGTATATATATATATATATATATATATATAAACATGTATTTATATATTAAATTAAATTTATATAATTATATTTTTAATTATATATACATGTATATAATTTATTTAATTATATCAATTTTATTGTATCTATATATATTATATATTTAATTATATATATTATATTATATATATACATAACTTTATATATGTGATTATATATTTAATTATATATATATTATATATAAAAATATGTATTTATATATTCAATTAAATTTTTGAACTTATATTTTTAATTATATACATTTATATAATTTATTTAATTATATCAATTTTATGGTATTTACAGATAAGTATGTATGGGCATGTATATATACATAAATTTATATATGTGTTTATATA
>NW_019014620.1:15039-25209 GCF_000150535.2 Carica papaya | reverse complement strand
GACTGGTGCATTGGTTAGTACAAATGACATGACCAGGAACTCATAGTGTCCGTACCTAGTTCGAAAAGCTGTTTTAAAATGTCTTCTGCCTTGATCTTTACCTGATGATAAATTGAACGCAAGTCTATTTTGGAGAAAACCTGGGCACCCTGCAACTGATCAAAAAAGATCATCGATCCTGAGGAAGGGTATTTGTTCTTGATCGTGACCCTGTTTAGTCCTTTGTAGTCAATACATAACCTTAACTCCAGCACTCCAAGGGGACACACTATGTCGAATGAATCTACTATCCTGTAATTCATTGATCTGTTTCCTCAACTACTCTATTTCAACACGACTCATGCGGTAAGGGATAACCGAAATAGACTGGATACCTGACTGAAGATTTATGGTGAATTCAACTTCTCTGTCTACTGGCAGTGTGGGTAATTTATTCGAAAATACATTCAGAAAGTCTCAGACTATCAAAATCTCTTGAATACAAATTTTTTTCTTAGGTTTGCCTAGTTAGAGAAAATAGTCAAGTTAAAGCACTTAATAATAGGAAAAATTACCATAAGAGAATAATGTTTAAAGAATTTTATTAATTTCTAAATGACTTTTCATTAAAAGGGTTGAATACAAGTTTTTTATAAAAACAATCTAAGGTAGCATGATACGTCGCTAGCTAGTTCATTCCTAGAATTACATCAAAGTCCCTCGTGTCAATCTCTATTATATCTAAACTCAATTTTTTATATGCTATATCTATGATACAGACTCTGTATATAACCTCCCCAGTAGTGTCCTACTCTCATGAGTAGATACAACAATACAATATCAAGTCTTTCAGGTAATACATTGAAATTTGGTGTAAAAGCATGTGAAACAAATGAATTTGAGGCACCAGTATCAATCAAAATATGTACAAGATGATTACAGATAATGTATGTACCCTGTATAATATCTGGGTTGGATTCTGCATCTTACTGAGTGAGGTTGTAAACCCTACCCTTGATAAGAGGTCTAGCTTGGTTCTGATTTCTCGAACACTCTCTCGTGTGATGTTGGACACTCCCATTTATACGATAAGTTTTGTTGAGGTGATAGCAGGGTCGGTCCCCATGATCCTTGTCACAGTATTGACAAGTCCTACCGTGTCTTGTTGTTGGAATATGAGGAAGAGCCTGAGTCATCGGCCTAGGTCTTTTATTCTGCTGAACAGGTACAGTAAGTGCTGGTTTGTGGTGTGAAATCGATGGCCTAAGGTTCTCTACTGCTGGAGAAAAAATGCGAAAGTTCCTCTCCACTAGTTGTGTTTTGGCTAGAATAGCCGAGTAAGTACTAAGCTCGAATACATACAACTGCTATCTAATCTCAGGACGAAGACCCCACTCGAACTTTTTTGTCTTTCTGCCTTCATTCATCATGCTGTCAGGGGAATACCAGCCCAACTCTAGGAACTTTTAAGCATATTCTGATACAGTCATGTCACCCTGGACCAGGTGTGCAAATTCTATTTTTTTCAGATGTCGGGGATGCTGTAGGAGGCACTCTACATTGAAGGCCATCAAGAATTGTTCCCAAGTGACTAGAACAAGTAGGGTGAAGCGGCCTGCCTCTCCCACCAGCATGTAGGTGGCAAGTATGACTCTTTGTTCGGGAATCACTCCCAGAGTCATGAAGGCCTTCTCTGTCTCAACTAGCCAGTACTCAGCCTCTTCAAAGAGGATCCCCCTGCAAAAGTAGATATTTTTAGTTTTTTATACCTCTCTATGTGGTCTGGGTCCATCATGGGAGGAACTAGGTCCCGTGCAAGAGAGACTGGATTGTGCTGGGGATGGACCAGATGGCCCTGTGGTGGTATTGGATGATACGGTGGAGGCACCAGATTGTACTGTAGTGGTGCTAGGTGATGAGGTTAGGGCACCGGACTATACTTTAGTGGTGCCGAGTGATGCAGTTGGAGCACCAGACCATATTGTGGTGGTGCCAGATGGTACTGTGGAGGAGCAGGGTCGTACTGAGGTGGCTCAGGATCCTCCCACTTCAGGGGTAGCTTAACTTGTGGTAGCGGGGGAGGGTAAGGTAGCTCCCTCCTTTTCTCCTAGGCCTGTTAGGCAGTGATTAGTCTCTCTAGCATTTTAAATAATCGTCAACATCCTCTCAAGTGAACCCTCCCAAGCTACTCAGTTTAGTGGGGATTTTCCTCTCTTCATCTATCTGTACCTGAATTTCACAAGGAATGGTTGAGTAATAATTCATTTTTTGGTGTTTTCTAGGGTTTTTGTGTAAGGAATGGTTCCGAGGAACGTAGCTCTAATACCAACTGTAGCGGCCCAAAATTTAAAAGGAAATAAATTATAAATTGAATGTGGAAGCGAAATAATAAAGTTAAGGTTTACATTTCTTACACAATAATTTAGAATGTCCAATAGGGCTACGGGAATGACCATTCTAAAAGAACAAACGAAAAATCAAAGAAATAAATGAAAAGTAAATAACTGCATCCTATTCACAACCCTCTTGTGGATCGGGATCTGGATCTTGGTCCTCTTGATCTGAAATGGTTAATGAAAGATGAGTTACACTACCCTAGTAAGAATGTCACACTTCTCACCGATACAAAAATGAAGGTTGGTAAAAATCATAAAAATAATTAATAAAGCTCTTAATTTAAGTAAATTCATTTATCATCAAGAAAATCATTTATTGCATACTTACCGTAATGAGATTTCCAAAACCAACCTATAGAGGTAATAACACAAACAACATCATAATCTCATATTCAATTAAGTAGAACGATAACTTTTCCTTTTCATCTGCCTACTAGTATCTATGGGGGTTCATAGGGATGTCCCTAGTACGCGTGAACCCCTATTCAACATTGTCAACTAACCAGCCGTCCCCATACCTCGTCCGGTATGAGCATAAAAAATATCATTCCTCAATAACCCATTCGATATGAGGGTGAAACGGTCTACCCCCATACTCCGTTCGGTATGAGCACCAAAATACCAATCATCAATATCCCATCCGGTGTGAGGCAACATTCACTGTAGGATTCTCTATGTACCCGGTCCATCCACCATCTCCTAATATTTCCAGTAAAGCTATCATTCATTCATTCACTTAATCAAGAAATTTTTCATTTACATTTAATTTCCAGTTTCACAATTTAACTGTAAATCATGCAAAACAAGCAATACATGCATCAAGTAAGCACAACTGAATCATCTTACCAAATCCAGCGTATTATTATGCATTTAAACTTGTAAAATCAATCAACCAGTTAAAACAGGATAAACAGTTATAAATAATTTGTTCCGGCTCCATTAGTAATATGTAATTAATTATCGAAGTTTTCTAAATTATACAAAATATCGTATTATTTATAATTAAACTTCAATTTCATAATAGAAAATAAGATGAGAGATTCTTACCTGAATTGGTGTCTGAAACACTAAACTTAGTCTATTAGCGATCCCTGGGTTCTCCGAATTTTTCTTCGGAGATTAAAACACGCTTCAAATATCTAGAAATACCCCAAAAAATCCCAAAGTGATGTTAAAAATCTTTTTCGGCCGATTTCAGAATTCCGGCACGGTGGCACCACCATGCTCCGGCGATGACACCGCCGCTTGCGGCGGCAATTTGCCATGGACTGGCCGTTTTCAGCCAGTTGTAATCGATTTCGGCGATTTTATACTCATTCTCATGAGAAAACACGTTAAAGGGCCTCGGTTGACCCAAAAAAATCGAAAAAATAGAAACTTACCGGCGACATGGTTTTCCGGTGCAGCAACTCTGCTGGCTCACCTTCATGGTTCGATGTTTTTCTTTGGTCAACCTGTGAAAAAAAGAATGGTGAATACAATGGAGGAAAAATCGCACGAAATGGGAATCAGGAAGGGCCTCATCGAATGCATTTTTTTGTTTTTTCTGTGGCAATGCCGTCAGAGTTTACCCACAGTTTTCGGCTTATCCGCTGGTCTTTTTTTTTTATTTGGCTATGGGGGTGTTTAAAATCAAATTTTGAGCGAACAAAATTTCTTTTACCTTTTCTTGCAGTCGGAGGTGGCTCCGACGCGGCAGGGGGCGGCAGTCGACTCCCTTCTTCAGCGACTGGTTCTTCTTTTTCAGCGGAGGGCTGGCGGCTAGGGTTAGGGTTCGATGTGAAGTGAGATATTTATACCCGTCTTCCTTTAATTTGGATCATCCATCGCGTTTGATCTCGACCGTCCGATCACGTTTAAAAAGAAAATGAATCTGCACCATTCATTGTAATTTTATATGGATCGTACGATTACATTTAAAGAGAAAATAAATCTGAACCGTTCATCGCGTTTAATCGCAACCATTCGATCACACCTGAAGAGGGAACAGATCCGGACCATCCACGCGTGCGGGAACAAATCTGGACCGTCCGATCGCGAGCATGCGAATTGCTAGCGTGACTCCTTGCATGGCACCGAGTCTGCGTGTCTTGCCACACGCCGCGCTCCGATTCGTTGGGGCTGCTTACTAGACGGTCCTGCGTGGCATATTTTTTTGAAATTATGTTTTGACCCCTAACTTCCGATTTTCTTTCAAAAATATCTCCCAAATCCAAATTTTCACACTTTTTTTCCAAAATTATTTTCAATTTCATCATCCACATTTTTTTTCTAATTTTTTATATTAAATAAAAATTTATAAATTTAAAAATTATATTTTTATATATTAATTTTAATTTTTAAAATTAATTCCAAGCCAAATTTTGATCCGGGTATTATAGATTATAAGAAAGACAAATTAATTTCTAAATGTGGGTAATACAAAACTATTCACTAAAAATCAATTTTGTTTTTCTTTTTGTGAATAATTGAACAAGAACCTAAAATGATTTCTTAACGATGAATTAGATTATGTACATGAAATGTATTATTTTTTTGTTTAATGATTTTACTATTGTTCTCTGGCATAGATTATGCTTCGTTTTTTTTTTAATTGTGAATCACTAATCATGATTTTTTAATGAAAATATTCTTTTTGTAGAATTTGGTACAAAGAGCTGTTGAACTATTGAGAAAGGATGAAATTCTGCTTCTATGAAGAGTTTCTAAGTGGAAAGAGCTGCATGATGTGCAAAATCTTCGAACTCAAGTTTCAACTATCATTAAAGGCATTGATTATGGATCCCTTATTTGATTTGTTATGAATTTTTGTAATGACTCGTATTCACTAATAAGGCTAAGAACTTCTGGTTGAGATTACATGATAATCTAATTGTAGAATTGATGACTTGAATTAAAATTGTATAACTCATTTTATTTAAAAAAAAGATATGCAACACTCAAATCAAGAAATGAAATTAAATGAGTTTAAAATGAAATAGATGTTTTATATTATTTTTAATATTATCTTGTGTTTTTTTTTCCCTAATGATCTCATGCTTCAAATAAATAACTTCAAAAAAAAAAAAATCCAAACATCTAGAAATGTTCAAATTTAGTTTAAGAAAAAAGGTATTGGACCAGAGCTAGTAGAATGGTCCAAATTAAGTTGGACCAAATATTGTTTGATTCAATCATTGTTCCGTACATTAAAAGATCTAAAAAATAGTTCTGGTCTCAATCTAGATCAAGAGGAACCGATTTAAACTAAAAAGTTAAAAAATATAAAAAAATATTTTTAATTTTGTTTCCATTAATTTATGTTAATATTTTAATTAGCAAATTTGAAACAAAAAGATTGATCTACTTTGATCCGAACTGGACTAAACTTAAAAAATATTGAACTGGTCTGATTAGGATTGAAATTAAAATTATTTGGCCTTCAATCTAGACATCACTCTTAATCAATCATCGATCCTATATGATCATATTCCATACTCATAGACACTGTTATCAATTGATCAAACATCAAATATTCTAGTAAGCGTTGGTTCATCCACGTGCTACGTTGGACAATCTAGATTAAGAATAATATTCGACTCTCTAATTCTTAATGTTGATTGTGCAACGTTTGATGTAAATAATATTAATTTCTCTTTTTATTTATCTTATAAAATAATAAAAAAATTTAATAAATTTGTAAGTTTTTTAATTAATTGTGAGTATTTGAAAAAAATTTCTTTATTGAAAATGCACAAACTAGGGTAACAACTGAAATGCTTTGTCTACTCAATTTAGCACCTTTTTATCTTCAACCTATCTTCTATGAATCAAACTACAATTTGATCCATATTGTGCGGCTAATTGAATTTTGTATTGCGGGCAAAATTGATTTTAAGTATGAGGGATTACGGGCTGAAAACACGGTCTTCTTACAAACTTTCTACCACGAAAGATGTGTTTCCAGCGATTGTCTATAAGAGTTTTTTAAGTTCTGTATTTTAATTATTTACATAAATGTTAATCATAATTTATATATTAAGTACATAATTAAATACATTTCTTTCGTTTCTTCAACTATATAATCATAAATTTGTATTTCTGCTTATAAAAGGAGAGAACATAAAAACATATATGTTAACTAGATATTAATTTAATTTGAAACTAAAATATTATTTTTACATAAAAATAATGTTCATCCACGATTAGAGAACTTGTTCCCTTGAGGAATTCAATCGTACCCATTAATATTATCTACCTAAAATATATTAGATATTTAATATTGTTGTATAGGCAATAAATTATTAATTTAAAATGGCAGGATAATTTTCAGTTGCTGCGTGAATCATATTGCTATATACCTCCATCAAATTACATGAATGAGAGACGTAAATTGAAAGATATTAGTAGTTAAACATTGAATTATTTATTGAAAAGTAAGATAAGTATAGTTACTTCATCAAGATTTGAAGTATAAGTAGAAAATTTAGTTCTTAATCAAGAATTGTGTGAATCAAATCAAATTGCTAGACTCAAAATATAGGTTATAAATTTTAATTTATAGCAATTTATATATATTTTTTATAAAATATATAACAAAATCAAACTATATTAAAGATTCGATATTAAAATTATTGATAACTAAATGAATACTACTCTAAAAAAAAATTGTATAAATATTATATTTTATAATAAAATAAAAAATTCTCTAAATTTAATTAAATTTAACATTATCGTGATATAAGTAAATTTTAAAAATTAAATTGAATCATGCAATTTATTAATTGAAATTTAATATTCACTTATAATTGATAATATATTGTGACTTACTAATAAAAATCAAATTATTTTGTTGTTTGTTATTTTCCATACCCAATAATTACTTTATTCCTAATTAGACAATATATTCCTAATCACTGACCTGGCAGGATGACGTGGCGGTGATGAGGTGGAGATGTCCTAAACAGATACTGGTTTCAGCAAAAACAGATTCGGAGATGTAATGCTGACAGGAATAGTTTATATATATATATATATATATATATATACTATATTATATATATATACGCACGTCATATATATGTGTCTTGCTGATTATATATGCTGCCTAAAAGTCTCTGAGGTTGGACTTGTATGAAACTCGTCTAAAATTTCCAATCTGCTTCAATAATTATTTCATTACTTATTTAACAAAATAATTTATTTTAACCAAAATATTTCTTAGTATTCCTCATTAACTAAGAAGATCGACAAGACAACAAAGCGAACATACATATATATATATATATATATATATATATAGATCACAGAACATCAGGTTAAGAAACAAAGAACAAGAACACGCTGTTTACGTACGTACACACACACACATATATATATGTATGTATGAATGGTTCTTATTTGATTTGGTGAAAGGAACACGCAGTTTACTAAATACTAATTAATCAAGATTCATGATCATCTCCAAATCTCCTGGAAACTTTAACCTTCAAACCATGCCTCATATGCAGCAAAATGGAAATCCTCGGCTTTATACACTGTCCGTCAACTACTTGGTTATAATTATATATAATTGCAGCCGCCACAAGTTTCAACTGAGTAAGAGCCACTTCCTTCCCCAAACACGTCCTTGGACCTGCATTGAATGCCAAAAACTTATAAGAAGGTTCATGTTTAACTCTTCCTTGTTCAGATATCCATCTTTCAGGCTTGTATTCATGACAATCTTCTCCCCATACGGATTGCATTCTCCCCATTGCATATAGTGAAAACAAGATCTTCATCTTTGGATCAACGTGATGCCCACTGGGAAGTACATCCGGTTTTAATGGCTCCTTGTGCTGAAATGGAACTGGGGGATATAGTCTTAGTGATTCGCAGAGGGCTGAGTGGAGATAAACCAGTTTTTCAACCTCGTTTACGTGAAAAACACGAGTTGATGATGATGATGATGATACTTGTGTGGTTGAGTTGAGTTCTTCTCTGATCTTGGCTTCAACTTTAGGATTCTGAGAAATTAACCAAAAGAACCAAGTGAGAGCTGAACTCGTTGTGTCTCTCCCTGCAAGTAGCATGCTTAAAATGGTGTCTCTAAAAAACTTATCATTGTTCTTAATTTCATTATCTTCAACTTTCATGTAGCATGTCAACAAATCCATAGCTTCTGACTCGGGGTTTTGACTCAGTTCTTCTTTCTTCAACGACAAGTACGACGATATCACTCGGTCAAAGGTTTGATAAGCTTTTATCATCTTCTTCTCTTCTCCCATACCGAGCAGTCTCTGCAACTTCCACAAGATTTTTGGTTTTATATGTCGGTAAAAAATCACTTCTTCTGCTTCATCCAACGCCCTGGCGAATTCAATCTTGGGAAAATCAAGCGAGAGACAACCCGGATCATACCCAGTAACCAATTTGCAGGTAGAATCAAACGTGAATCTCTGAAACAAATCTTGTAAATCCACCATCAACCCATGTTCCGCCACGTGTTCAAGAACATGGATCAGCCCATTCTCCACCTTGTCTCGACTAGTCATGACCAGAAACTTGTAAAACCCTCGATGGCTCATGAAACTCTGAGCCACCTTTCTCTGATTCTTCCACAACTCGTTGTCGGCGTTGAAAATCCCATCGCCTAAAACATCAAAGATTTTCTTGAACTCGGAACCTTTGGGAAAATTTGGAAAGTTTTAGCTCATAATGTAGTGAATATTAGCTGGATCCACTGTCACCAGCAAGTCCATGTTAGCAAACCATTGACCCTTAAACAAAAAAGTACAACCACTTTTTTCAAGAATCTCAGCTGCCCAATCTTGGAGCCGGTGGAGATTGATGATAATGGCCGCTGGAAAGTACATCTGGTTTTAATTGTTAGAAATAATAATTTGCAAAAGAGACTTTGTCTTCTAAGAAGTTAAAATAATAATTTAAAAATTAAAAAACTTAATTAAAGAGTAAAGAATATAAGCATATAAATGTGTCTTTTGATTTTTGTTGGTTTTAATTCATGAATTAGAATTGAATATAAGTCTTTTGGGCTTCTCTAGGTAATTATGATTCATAATTATCATTTATGTATTTGAAAATTTAAGAATTGTATTAGTACATATAAATACCTATGTACTTGAATACTTTTTAAAAAAATCACAAATCAATGCTTGAGTTTTTCAATTAGTTTCTCCTATTTTTTCCTTTCATATTTCAATAAAGTATTATATTAAATTAACCTATCTCTTTATTTTTTTCAATAAAATAGCATCAGAGCTTATTTTATTGTCTTCTTAATTTTAAAATTTTAGAGAGATGACTACCAATAATCTATTTTTCTTTCAATTTTCTCGTCTTATAAAAGAAAACTATGAGAGTTGATATTTTCGCATGAAGGCCATACTTGTCTTCTTAGATATATGAGATATCCTAGACAAAGATTTTATTTCATCCGAAGATGAAACGTTCTTGACTCAAAATGGGAGGGATGCTTTGACAAAAATAAGGAAGAAGGATCTATAAGCCCTTACTCTCATCCATCAAGGTTTGGATAAATCTATATTTTTGAAGGTGGCCGATTCTACCAACACAAAACAAGCTTGAGAGATTTTGAAGAATTCCTTCCAAGGAGTTGATAAGGTGAAGAAGGTGCAACTTTAAACTTTACGAGATAAATTTGAAGCTTTGCGAATGAAGGATTTTAAATCTATTTCAGATTATTGCTCAAAGGTCAAGTTTATGATGGGCCAAATGAGAAGATATGGTGAGGTGATGAAAGATGTTCGTGTAGTGCAGAAATTCTTTGATCTTTACCACCAAAGTTTGATTA
>NW_019014619.1:1355874-1369702 GCF_000150535.2 Carica papaya | reverse complement strand
GTAGAAATAAACTGATGAATGAGTAAATACTCAAATAAAATGCATGCTATAAGGCTATATAAGAGAACATTCATGTCATTATAGGAAAGATCTACCACATATCACCATTGAGGGCCACACATCCTCTACATCTTGCCAAAAACTACTTAAAATGGATATTTAATTAACTACAAAATGGACATTTAATGTGAAATAAAAACTTTAGTAACTATCTTATTGGACACACTATAAAGTAAAATTAGTTGAAATTGTTTAATAAATATAGCGCAAAGACATTTATGAATATGAACTATTTGTGTTTGATTCATTTTCTCAAGAAGAAATGATTGAAAGAATTCTTGGACAAATCTAATGATGACTTAGTCTACTTTATGCCAAAAAGCTTGATAAAAGGACTTTGAATTTTTTTGTAATCATAGGACTATTTGGGATCAACATCTTAAGAACTAAGTGTTGATGTGGCTTGAATTTTGGTAATATTTATTTATATTCTAATGGATAGTTTATGTTTATCCTAGTAGATATTTTTATATATATCTTAAAAAAAATTTATATTTATCTTGGAAAATATTATATGTGTATCCTAGAGAATATTTGTTTGAAAAAAACTCTATTAATCTCTCTATAAATAGATTTGTTAACTTACTAATGATGTACTCTCATTTGATCATAGTGAAATACTTTCTTGTCGGTCTTACTCGTGAATGTAGGCACACTGTTGAACTCCGTAAAAATCTTATGTTCTTTTCTTTCTATTTTTTACTTTAGTGTGATTGTACATAGTTCAAGAATTTATTTCCATAACACTAGGAAAACTATAGAAGCTTAAGAGGATTCTAAGCAATTCCTTGTTATCTTCTTCAGTTATACAGGAAAAAAAAAGTTGTTATAGCTTAGAAGATAAAGCCGATTAAACACTATAGTAAAACCTTTCATATTGATCAATAAAATGAGATGCAATTTCATTAGGGTCAGTGAGATAATGTCATCCAGATCAATAATTATATTAATATAATTCCTTTTCCAATTGATAATGGTGGAAAGATAAGAGAAATAAATGTTGTTATCCCCTTGAACTTGCCATTTAAAATATGGTCTTTAAGTTCTAACTAGATAAGCTTTCTATTTAGCAAGTTTACATCTTTTTTAACTACATATATATGGATTGCCAAATAAATCAAATCAATTAGAACCATTTTATCAAAAAACCTTAAAATTCCTTACTATTAATATATGACCTACTAAATATAGTTTCTATTATCAATAGCAAGGATTTGGTTAAAGTCTCTATATGTAACACTCGGGCTCAAAAATTTAGCTCATGATAATTTAATATTAATAGAAAAGATATATTTAAAATAATTAATTTTAAATGTTTTAAAATTTTGTTGAAAATTAGAATTTCGATGCATTTATAAATATTTTCAAAAATCAGGGCTAAAATAGAAATAAGAGATGATCTATTCGAAAAGAAATATGAAAAACTGGGTAAAAATACAATTTTAAAAAATACAACAACGTGAGACGGCCACGTCAGCAGTGCGGCGAGTTAGAACGCGTCGCGTGGTGGACATGCTAACACCAGTTCCACGCGGGTTATCCATGTGCCTAGGTGATCCAACGACCCAGATTGCATTTCGTGTGCAGGAACGATTCAGATCTGTTTCCTCTTCAGATGCGATCAGACGACTAGATTTGATCGCGATGAACGGTTCAAATTTGCACACATAATCGACCTAAACAGGCAATAATTGGACAGTTCTCCATGTCGACGCAGATGAACGGCCATGATCAGGGGGAAGAGAGGTATTTAAATCTCTCTTCAGTCAGCCCTAAAACCCTAACCGACAACCACTAACCAAAGAAGAAGAATAAGGGCGGCCAGAGGGAAGATCAGCCGCTGGAGGGACACTGTCGTCATTGCACTGGAGTCATCACCGACGCCAAAGAAGTTAAAATCTTTCTCCTTCCACTCGGAATTGAATTTTGAACCTCCTAACACCCATATCAGAGCAAAAAATATCAGTGGATGAGCTGAAAAATAAGAGCAGAGCTCGGTAGAGCCATGCAGTCGTAACCCGAAAACCTCTCCGTTAACCCCCTTCCTGTTTTTTGTTCCCTTCAATTTTCTAATCATCATGACTCTCGTTTTGTTCTTATATAGGTTAGTCAAAGAAACACCACGATTGCAAAGGAGGAACGGTGGAGCCATCGCACCCGGAGACTTTTTTACCGGTAGGGGTTCGATTTTTCCTTTTCCAGCCAATAAAGGCCCCCTAACTTTGTTTTTTGCAGGTTTTCATATAAAATCGCCCAAAATCGGATAAAACCAGTCTAAACCAGCCAGGCTGAGAGGAACCACCGCCGTGGTCGGCAGAGCCGACAATGGTGGCGTCGTGCTGAAACCCTAAATTGGTCGAGAAAGTTTAAAAATACCTATTTTAGCCTTTTGAATTTTGGATAGATGATGCGTATTTTTAATTTTCGTAGAAAAATTTAGAAAATTCGGGAACCGTCAGGAGACGCAGTGAAATGTTCGATGTTTCGGACACCCATTCGATGTAAGAATCTTTTACCTTTTTCTTTGTCATGGTAAATTGAAGCTTAATAATCAATAATATTGTATTTGTGAAAATTAAAAAAATTTTAAAATTTATTACATGTCACAAGTGGAGCCGAAACTGGTCAGTATATAGTTTATCTGTATTGTATATTTATTTATATATTATCTTAATTATTTATCGTTATATCAGATGTTTTAATTTATTGATTTTAATTACTTTTTTAATTATTATTTTTTGTAACTGTTTTATCCATATCCATTTATTGATCTAAAATAAATGTTCTAATTGTATTTTTTTAATTTTATGTGTTGTCTATTTGCATGATTTACAGTTGATTTGTATAAATGAGATGCTGGTATGTGATGTGATTAGTTGATAATATAGATTTGTGGATGAAAGGTTTATTAGGTACCCTGGGGAAGGGTGTACGGATCCAATATATAGGAAAAATTCTACCGTGAATATTACATCGAACGGGACTGAGAAGTCTTATACCGGAAGGGGTTTGGAGGTACACTTTACCCTCATACCGGATAAGATATTGAGGAGGTGGTATGTTTGGTGCCCATTATCGGACGGGGTATGAAGACGGTTAGTCAATCGAAAAATTAGATATTGAGTTCACACGTAGGAAAATATCCATATGGACTCTCAAAGGTACTGGTAAGTAGGTAAATTTATTGTTATTACTTATTTGAATATGAAATCAAAATAAGATTAGGGTTATTGACTTCATTGGCCAGTTTTGAAAACTTGTAAGGATAAGTATGAAACTTGAGTTTTTTTATATTAAATGAATTTATTTAAGAAAGCAAATGGCTTCATTAGTTATTTTATGAATTTTTTTTACCAATCTTCCATTTTCCATATCGGTGTTAAGTGTGATATTCTTACTGGGTCAGTGTAGTTCATTCTCTTATTTGACCATTACAGATCAAGAAGATTAAGATTCAGATCCTGAACAGTAGGAGGATTGCGAATGAAGGTTACCTCCCGGACCCCATCAATGTTGCCCAGCAGAGGTTAGCCCCATAGAATTTTTATTTCGTTTTGTTTTAATTATTTATTCTGTTAAAAGAATATTTATGTAACTCTATTGAGTATTCTGATTTTACTGTGTAAAAAATGTAAACTCTAAATTCTAAATTGCTTACATTTATAGTTGATGCAATTTGATATTTCCATTTCCTTAAGTTCTGGATCTTTACACTATATAAGTAGCCAAGGTTATAAGAAAGATGCTTCTATTTGAAAGAATTAATAATATAAAAATTAATTTAATGAAAAGATATGATGGTCCATATAGACCATAAAATATCCGAAAGATATTACCTAACTCTGTAAATATAGTAATAATAATCTAGTTAGAAGACCTATGGACAATATTAAGTTAAACATTAGAATTTTATCCAAAACAAAGAGCTTTATTGGGACTGATAGGCTCAACGACTATAACTTATAAAACATAATTTTAATAAATGACAAGTTATTTTGATTTTGAAAATAAATATATTAGAAAGATTAAAAGTGTATACAATATAAATTGCATTGCAGAACAACGAAGTAATCTTTTGCAATTCACTGCCATAAAGTTCATTGTTGTTCAACAGGTGATGACCTTACCTTTGAGGCTTTTCTTGGGAGATAAGTAGAGACACTCTGAATTTTCTTCAAAAATAGCTATTGTATCAGAGATAAGCCTAGTCATGCCCTTTTAATGTTCTCCCTTTAGAATCTATTAAGATTTAAAAGACGAAAAAGAAAATGTAACATCAAAAGAATTAGGAGCAAGTTGACGTTACTAAAGGTTGTCGCAAATGATTGTATTGGCTATTTGAGTTTTTCATGATAACCTTCGACCCATCTGGATAAGGAAAAAAAGATCCTTTATGAGAGAAAAAGTAGTCTTAAATAATTTATAAATAACTAGGTATATGGTCCAGCCTTAAAAATGGATAATGTGGTAAAAAGTATAAATATGGGATAGTAATGACTATAACAATGTCAATTATAGGTGCATGTGTTAATAATGGACCAAAATCTATATTATTGAATGATTTTCTCTCCTTGTTAAAGTTAAATAAGATAATGAGTGATAAATGTAAAAAAAGTACATTTGAGGAGGATTCTTATTTTTATATAAATATAATTATTATTTATACTTTAATTTAATTTAGTTTATTTTAATTTAATTTAATGAAAATAATAATAATAATAAAATTGTAAAAAAATTAGTTAGGAATTTAATTGAAAATAATTTTGAGAAAAAAAGGTGAAAATTTGGGTTCTGGGATATTTTTGAAAGAAAAATCAGAAACCGGAGGTCAAAATGCAATTTAGAAAAGTTACGCCACATCAGTTACTCGGTCAGTAGCCTCGACCAACCAAGACTCGCCAGGTGGGCGCTGACGCAGGAGGCCACGCGGGGGGAACCACATGGGTAATCCGTGTGCGCACAATCGAACGACTGAGATCCGTTCTCGCGCGCACGGACGACCCAGATTGCATCGCGCACGAACGGTTCAGATTGGATCGCGCACGGATGGCCCAGATTGAATCGCGATGAACGGTTCAAATTCACTAATATTTAATCGCGATGGGACAGTCCAAATTAAAAGCGATGGACGGCCCAGATCAAAAGTGGATAGGTATAAATAACCCCATGTACACCCAAACCCTAACCTTTGCTGCTAGAGCCCCTCACCGGAGAAGACAGCTCAGTTGCCGAGAAGCCGACTGCTGCCACCAGCCGCCGCACCGGAGTAATTTTCGACCGACAAACGAGGTAAAAATTTTCTCTCTTGCACAAAATTCAATTTTAAATCCACTCATGGCCAAATCGGAGTGAAAGAATCGACCGATTGGCAGAAAAATGCTGCTGAAGCTCAGCGGTGCCGCCGCGGGGTGTTTCAGAAGACGCCTCCAACTAGACCCTTCCCGATTCCCGTTCGATGTAATTTTTTACTGTTGTGATCACTGTTTCCTTCTCTACAGGTTGACCGGTGTAAAACATCCAACTGCAACGTGAGCCGGAGGAGCCGCCGCACTAGAGAGCCCCACCTCCGGTGAGTTTCGATTTTTTACAGTTTTTAGGCCCACCGAGGGCCCTAAGTGTGTTTTCTCGTATGAACCGGTGCAAGTTTGGCTGAATTAGGCCAAAAACAGTCAACTCGAGACAGATCGTCACCGCAGGCAGTGGTGTCGTCGCTGGAACACGGCGCAGCAGCTGTGCCAAATTTTTAAAATTGGCCGAGTAGGCCCTGGGACTGATTTTTGGCTTTATTTGGGATACTTGTAGGTACCGTAAGCGTATTTCAGTTCTTGTAGAAAAATTCAGGGAACCTAGGGACCGCCTGTAGATGCAATAACCATCTAGTTTAAGGCGTCGAATCAACTAAGGATCTCTCACCCTATTTCCTATCATGGAATTAAAGTTCAAATAAATAATAATATAGTCCTTTGTACAAATTAAATGTATGTGCTCTATTAATTACGGATTGCTAACAGAGCCCAAATCAAACATTATTTTATGTCGATTACTATTGATTTATTGTACAGTCTAAAAGTATGATGAAATCTAGTTTATATATTGTATGATTTAAAGGTATTTATTACGGTCTTACTTGACTACTGTTTGATTTTGGGAATCTAAGATATGAATGCATTGTTGGATGCATGTTACTTATTTATATATTTATGTTTGATTTGGTGACGGAGACTAAAGATAAATAGGAATGGGATGTGATTTGATAAATGGATAAGATGACAGCTTCACTAGATATCTTAGGAGATGGTGGACGGACCGGGTTCATAAAGAACCCTACCGTAAACGTTGTCTCATACCGGATGAGGTATGGAGACTTGGTTTTTTGGCGATCATACCGTACGAGATATGGGGACGACCTGCTTCACCCTCATAGCAGACGGGGTATTGAGGTTTAATATTTTGGCACTCATACCGGACCGGGTATGGGGACGGTCATGGAATTAAGATTGTTAAGAAAAATGGTTCACGTGTAGTGGGGACACCCCTATGGATCCCCATGGATACTAGTAGGCTGGTGAAATGAGAAATGGTGATGATTAGTTATTGTTAATAAATACAAATTTATGATATGTTTTATGTTACTGATTATGCATGGAATTGTGATCTGTATGATATTATTGTTTCTATAATTTGTTTTCATAAATTTCCCAATGGTAATAAAAATGGTAAATGGTTTTTTTTTAAAATAAATGTATTGGTTTAAATCTACTGCTCTATTGGTTGTTTTGATTTTCTACCAACCTTTACTTCTGTGACGGTGATATAGTGTGATGTCATCACTGGGATAGTGTAGCTCATTCCTTATTTAACCATTTCAGATTAGGACGACTTGGTTCCCGAGCCCGATCCACAAGAAGACTGCAAGTAGATGCTAGATGTTTTATAGTTTTCTTTATTTTTCTCATTTATCATATTTCTTTTAGAGAATTTATTCCGTGATGTTTGTTTAATACTTTTAAATTATTGCGTAAGGAATGTTAACTTTAACATTTATTTCGCTTCCGCACTCAAATTATTATAGGCATTTCTTTTTGAATTTTCGGGACCGTTACAGTATTGTCTATCAATCTCAGTTCATTAAATATTAAGGTAATCTAAGTAATTTATATTAATATTAATTAAAAATTTATGTTAGGAAGCTTGGTGAACTAGTAAGCGAGTGAATTAAGAGAATAAGAGATTAATAGAGAAGCTTTGTAGAGAATTGTTACGGAAAAAAAAAAGGTTACAGTGATATAAATGCTGGGAATGGTAATTTCGAAGGAGTTAATAAAATAATCTATAGCAAATTAAAAGTACAAAAAAAAAAGAAGAAGAACATTAGCCATGTTGAAAAACTAATTGAACAAACATTTTTTTGGAAAAAAGGTTCTTCTAATATATTTAACTTATAGAAGGGTTTTGGAATATAATATCGAGTCTTATGCATATTTTATCAGTGAGTAATAAATAAAAAGAAAAAGATTGTATGTATATTTTTGTAGTTTTTTTTTTCAAAATTTTAAATAATTTAATTTAATTTTTAATTCATCGTGATTATTTCAACTCAGAAAACTTAATTACTATGAAATATTTATTTTACTTACAAACATAATGTACTTACTAAAATATTATCCAACTTAACCATTATATTCTTACTAATATACTTGTAAACTAAGTTCTTATTCTATTGTATCAAATATTATAAATTAATTAATATTGAAATAAAACACAAATATATTGACTATAATATTTTAGATATAGTATTTTTTTGTTTTAATTTATATGCGTATAAGTATGAAATTGGGCTTCCTTCCTAATTCGTATCCCATAATTTGCTTTCTAAACGAGAAATAGATGTTACGAAAGCCTCGAATATTTGCGGTCCATGAAGCATTGAGTATTAGCCCAAAAAGTGACCTATAAAAATTTGAGACCCTCTAATACTGGGACCCATTGTTGATATATACATATACATATATACATATATGTATATATGTATGATAACTAGGCCCATAATTGTCAACGAAGCCCTCCATAT
This sequence comes from Carica papaya, assembly GCF_000150535.2. The sequence goes on along the minus strand of NW_019014619.1, from coordinate 1,361,571 downwards.
GTAAATATATATGTGAACTGTTTACGTGTCTATTGTTCTTTATATATATATATATATATATGAACTTATGAATTTATGAACAATAGTTTTAAAGTTATTCAATGTTAATTAATCATATGACACTGAATTTCTCTTTGTAACTAAATATTATTATGTACAATATATATATATATATATTAATGGTCATAAATTTGAAAATACTACTTTAAGTATTATTAAATATCTCATAATTATATATTAAATATATTACTGCTATAAATTTAAATATACATTATTTTGTATAAATAATAAAAATATTAAATAATTAAAAGGTAATGGAGGTAGTACAATGTGATACAACCTGGTATATAGATAAATACAAAAATATATTATTCAACTATTTAAATAATTATAACATATGAGTCAAAATTCCTAAATTGAGTGAGATTTCTGATTTATTAAAAAACATGATACCGTATTGGCTCTATATTTTTAATAGCTAAATTATTTATTTCCAAAAATTAGATACAATTCAAGTAAATTAATTAACTAGCAAATATAAAAGTTCTAATCATTCCAAAATTAGAGAGAAAAATATTAATTAGCATATAATAAAAAATTAATTTAATTAGTTTTTAGTTTATAGTGTAACGACCCCGTAAATTAAAAAGGTTCTGATTAATATCCCTTACACAATAACTTAAACGTACTAACAATATAAAAAATAAGTAATCTAAAGGAAATATTAGAAATGAAAGGCTATAAAGAAACTAATAAACATTTAGGCATCTATTCGTTGTTTTTTTGTGGATCGGACTCGGGGATCAAGTTTTTCTGATCTGAAATGGTTAAGTAAGGAATGAGTTACACTAATCTAGTAAATAAAGATAATTTATTAAATTAGTAATTGATATTTGATATTTATTATAAATTAATTTTAATTTTTTAATTATCTTAATAATTTAATTGAGATAGTATATAAATATACTAAAATAATAAAAAATATATATATATATTATACATAAAATTTTATGTAAAATTAATAATTTATATAATAATTTTCATCTTTTTGATTAAAATAAATATAAAATTTACAAAAAAAAAAAACAAATTGTATTTATACTAACTATAGAGTTAAAATTTGACATTTGATTATGACTAATAGCGATAGGATGAGTAAGCATCATCACGAGGATCACTAATTTTCTTGGAAAAAGAGAGAGAGAGTTTGTGCGTATCTTCTGTGTGGTAGACTCAAGTCAACTATACATATAACACTTTAACAAGAGTGAAGTTCATTAATTAAAAAATATGGATTGCTTTTTAGTGAAGAAAAAGTTGTAGATAATCCTAATAACTCATTGTGACGGTGACTTAATTTATTCACTATAGTTTTATTAATATTTTAATAAATTAAATATTAAATCTACTGAATCAAGAATTATGAGATGATTACTATCAATGTAATATTCGGGCTCGAAATTAATTTTAACATTCTAAAATATATAAAAATCTATTTTTTGAAATTAATAAATTTTAATTTAATGTAGAATTATAAAAAAAAATAGATTAGAGATGGAATTGAAAATAATTTTAGGAAAAATATGTTAAAATTTACGTTCAAAAAGTATTTTTGAAAGAAAAATCAGAAACTGGGGGTCAGAACATAATTTTAAAAAATTTTACTACGTAAGACCGCCCAGTCAGCAGTTTCGACGAACTGGAGCGCGCCGCGTGGCAAGACACGCTGACTCGATGCTACATGGGAGGCCACGCTGACAATTCGTGTGCCCCGCGATCGAACAACTCAAAAGCCTTCTCACTGCGTGGACGATCCGGATCTGTTCCATTCTCAGGCACGATCGGACGGTCGCGATCAAACGTGATGAACGGTCCAGATTCGTTTCCTCCTTAGGTACAATCAGACGGTTGAGATCAAACACAATGAATGGTCCAAATTCGTTTTCTCCTTAGGCGCGATCGAATGGTCGAGATTAAGATGAACAACCCAGATTAATGCGAGATGGGTATAAATATTTCGTCTCACACAGAACCCGAACCCTAGCCACCAGTCCCCTACTAGAGAAGAAGAACCAGTCGCCGGAGAAGGGAGCCGACAGCCGCCCGCCACATTGGAGCCACCTCCAACCACTAAAAAGGTAAAAACTCTCTCACTTGTTCAGAATTTGATTCCGAGCACCCTTGTGGCCATATCGGAGCAAAACAAATGGCGAGTGAGCCAAAAACCGCGAAAAAACCCCAGCAGCAACGTAGCAGGCAAAATTCGCAACCGCCTCCGTGAGCCCCTTCCCGTTTTCCGTTTCGTACAATTTTTCTACAGTTGTATTCACCATTTCGTTTTTTATAGTGAATCGAAAGAGCTACCGCACCAAAAAATCCCACCACCGATAGGTTTTCGTTTTTATTTTTTTTGGGCCAATCAAGATCTCCTAATGTATTTTTTCACAGGGATGGGTATAAAATCAGCTGAAATCGGCCAAAACCGAATGAAATTAGCCAGGCTGAGGCAAACCACCATCGCGGGCAATGGTGGCGCTGTGCGGGAACCCCAAAATTGGCCAGAAAAAGATTTTCAACACCGATTTTAGATTTTGGGGGTATTTTTAGGTACGTAAAGCGTGTTTTAATCTCCGTAGAAAATTTAAGAAACCCAAAGACTACTAGTAGGTACAGTAGAAAGTTCAATATTTCAGATACCGATTCGGATAAGAATCTCCCACCTTATTCTCTGTTATGAAATTGAAGCTTAATAATCAATAATGTGGTATTTTATACAATTTAGAAAACTCTGAGAATAATTACAGTGTTACTAATGGAGCTAGAACTGGTTAGTTATATTTTTGTCATATTTAACTAATTATTTGATTTTACAGCTTTAAATGCATGATAATATACTAGAATTGTTAAATGATTCAGTTGTGCTTCCTTAATGCATGTATTCTTTGTCTTGCATGATTTACGGTTAATTTGTGAAAGTGAAAAATTAGAATGTAAACGGAAAATTGCTTGGTTGAGTGAATTGATGAATGTTGTCTTACTGGATATCATGAGAGATAGTGGACAGGTCAGGTACTTAGGAAACCCTACCGTGAATGTTACCTCATACCGGACGGAATATTGAAGGATGATATTTTTGGCTCTCATACTATATGGGGTATGTGGATGATCCAATTCACCCTCATACTGGACGGGGTATCAATGGATGATATTTTTGTCGCTCATACCAAACGAGGCTTGAGGATGGCCGGTTAGTTGACAAAGTTTAAATATTAGTTTACGCGTAGTGAGATATCCTAATAGACCTCCAAGGATACCAGTAAGCAAATAAAAAGAGAAAAGTTATTGTTCTTGCTCACTTGAATATGAGATTATGATATTATTTGAGTTATTGTCTCTATAGGTTAGTTTTGAAAATCTCGCAATGGTAAATATACAATAAATAATTTTACTTATAATAAATGAATTTACTTAAATTAAGAGCTTTATTTTATGATTTTTACCAACCGTCAGTTTCTGTATCGGTGAGTAATGTGATATTCTTACTGGGGTAATGTAGCTCACCCATTCATTAATTATTTCAGATCAAGATAACCAATATCTAGATATCTTAATCAACAAGGAGGTTGTGAATAGTTCACCACTCGGACTCCCTTCGAAAGCTAGTGAAGGTCGTCCTAGAATGCTCAGTTGTTTACTTTTTATTTATTTTTTTGATTTCTGTTTGTTCTTTTAAAAGGGACATTCCCGTAACCCTATTGAGTTCTCTAAATTATTGTGTAAAGAATGTAAACCCTAACTCTATTATTTTATTTCTGCATTTAATTTATAATTTTATTTCCTTTTAAGTTTTGGGCTTTTACAGTTGGTATTAGAGCCGCGTTTCTCGGAACCATTCCTTACATAAAAAACTTAAGAAACACCAAAAAATGAATTATCGTTCAACTATTTCTTGTGAAATGTAGGTACAGATAGATGAGGAGAGGAAGACCCCCACTAACCGAGCAGCTAATGAGGGTTTGCTTCTAGAGGATGTCGACCAATTCTTTGAAATATTAGAGAGACTCATCACTGCCCAGTAGGCCCGGGAGGAAAGGAGGGAGCTACCTGACCCTTTCCCACTGCCACAGTTTGAGTCACCCTTGCAGCGGGAGGATCCTGAGCTACCCCGGTACAACCCTGCTCCTCTACAGTACCATCTGACACCACCACAATACGGTCTGGTGCCCCTACCACATCACTCGGTACCACTACAATACAATCTTATGCCCCTACCGTATCATCCAGTACCACCACGGGACCACACGGTCCCTCCTCAACACAATCCAATCCATCTTCTACGGGACCCAATTCCACCCATGATGGACTCAGACTACATTAAGAGTTACAAAAGACTAAACTCATCTACTTTTGCAGGGGCCTCCTCATTTAAAGAGGTCGAGTACTGGTTATCTGAGACAGAGAAGGCTTTCACGACTCTTGAATTAGTTTCCGAACAGAGAGTTATACTTGCCACTTACATGCTGGTGGGAGAGGCAGGTCGCTGGTGGCAGCTCAAGCAGGCCACTCTGTATGTTCCAATCACTTGGGAATAGTTCTTGATGGCTAGAGCATCTCCGATATCTGAAAGAAATAGAGTTTGCACACCTACTCTAACCTAATATGACTGTATCAGAGTATGTCTGAAAGTTTTTAGAGTTAGACCGGTATTTTTCTAAGAGCATGATGGATGAAGGCAAAAAGGCAAAAAAGTTCGAGTGGGGCCTCCGTCCTAATATTAGGTAGTAGCTGTATGTGTTCGAGCTCAATATTTACTTAACCGTTTTGGCCAAGGCATAGCTAGTGGAGAGGAACTTTCGCATTTTTTCTCCAGTAGTGGGGAACCTCAGACTCCCAGTTTCACATCGTAGACCAACATCCACTGCACTTGTTTAGCAGAACAAGAGATTTAGGCTAGTGACTCAAGCTCCTCCTCAGATTTCGATGATAGTACGCGGTAAGACTTGCCAGCATTGTGGCAAAGATCATGGGAACCGACCCTGCTATCGCCTCAATAATATTTACTGTATATGTGGGAGTGCCCAACACTACGCGAGAGAGTGTCCGAGGAATCAGAACTAGACCAGACCTCCTATTCAGGGCAGTGCTTACAACCTCACTCAACAAGATGCAGAAACTAACCTATATGTGATACATAGTACGTACATTATCTGTAATCATTTTGCACATATTTTAATTGATACTGGTGCCTCACATTCATTTGTCTAACATGTTTTTGCACCAAACTTGGATGTATTACTTGAAAGACTTAATTTTGTGTTGTTTATGTCTACCCCTAGGAGTAGGACACTATTATGGGAGGTTATATACAGAGCTTATATTATAAATATAGCAAATAGAAAATTGAATGTGGACCTAATAGAGCTTGACACAGGAGACTTTGATGTAATTCTAAGAATGAACTGGCTAGCGGTGTATCACAACACCGTAGATTATTTTTACAAGACACTAGTATTCAACCTTCCTAATGATGAGTTATTTACAAATTAATAAAATTTTTAAACATTATTCCCTCATGGCAATTTTTTGATTACAAAGTGTTTTAACTCGGTTGTTTTCTCTAACTAGGCAAACCTAAGAAAAAAATTTGCATCCGAGAGATTCCAGTAGTTCGAGACTTTCCGGATGTGTTTTTTGATG
>NW_019014619.1:1241075-1259927 GCF_000150535.2 Carica papaya | reverse complement strand
AACCTAGGTTTATAGAAAAGAATGAATCATCTTATATATGTATTAACGAATAAAATCATAATAGAATCAAATATAAGAAAAATATATCTTTATAAGGTTGGAGTTTTGCGGGTTTCAGATCATAGAAAATGAAGTACACAACCTGCAATGCTAAGATTTAGCAATCACTCAGGCCAAAAGCACTGTTAATCAGCTTTGTTCTATTTAGATGCAAATATAGCCTACTAAAAAAAATTTCAATAGTAAATTGAAACATAATCTATAGATTTCAGAACAAATAAATATTCCAGAAATGAACAAGTCGAAAATTATATTAATTTTTTTGTACTTTTTTCATTTTAAATTGTAAAAAAATTAAGAATCTGTAAAGTTATGCTGTTTATGTACAAATACAAACTTAAAAAGGAAATTGTATAAATTTTTCTTCTGCTGGAAAAAGAAAAAATTATCGAGAAAGGTCTCCTGTACATATAAATGGGAGGAGCAACATAGATGTTGACAGGGAAACTGAACAAGCATCTGACTTACAACTGTGCTCCCCAATAATCTCTCACTAAAAAGAAGATAATGTGTTGCAGCTGACTTGCCCACAGAGTTAGCTAATGGATGGCAACATAGGATCCATGCCCAGCCCTGAGCCACCGAAGCCACCAGGTTCAGCATGCTTCACTCTACCAAAATATCGAATATGACGCAAGAGCCTGGCCAGGAATGTGTTGTGGCAGATTGTTGAGCTATCACACACAATTGCTACATGTTTGCGTGCCCTTGTTATTGCAACATTCATTCGCCTACTATCCCCCAGGAAGCCAACAGCTCCCAAAGTGTTTGACCGAACCTAATATCAAAAACACAATATCTAATTATTATCTACATTAATGAATTTGTGTCAATATTCTTCTGAAGCACTAGAAATTCTATAGTTTATGTGATGAACTGAGGCTTGCTGATTGGAAGATTACGATTCATTATAATAACAAGTATATCTTTTCAACTGAAAAAAAACAAATGCAGTAAGTTAGAATGCCATAATAAACTACACGATTATTTGAAGAAAATAATTTGGTGTGGCACTAGGCTGTTGAAAGGGAACTAGAGGTTTCGGATGCTATATTGTTGTTGCTAACTTTTTGGATTGAGGGTTCTCAATGGTTCATGAAGGATTAGCCATCTATTTTCGACAGGTTTAAGGATCAAACTATTTAACTATTTAGGGATATCAAGGGTAACAGAAAGATTTAGGGGGAAAAATCTCTTAAATCACAGGGTAAGAAGTCAGAGTGAGTACGGGGAGGGAATTTAAGATGCTTCTCAGTATGGTGAACTATAATAAGGGAGACAGACTGGAACGAAGCAAGGTGGGGGATGTTCCAGTGGTACTGTTGTGTTGTGGGATGAAATAAAGCAAATTGGAGTTGGTTGATTAGTGCAGGGGGTTTGTCCGATATTCTTTTAAGATTTAGGTTGCCTCGTTTAAGTTGAGTGCTCAGAAGGATATATGACAAAGGGAAGAGGCTGGGGAGGAAGTTGTTATGGAATGATCTGGAGAAACTCCAGGGTCGATTGATTTCTCATGGGTGGTTGAGAATGATGTTCAGATGGTTTTTACACCCATGAGAGATTGAAGTCTTTCTCTCAAAAGGATGCTAAGGAGTCTATGGAGATGTCGGATCAATCTCATTGATCTTCTTTTATTTGATGGGAGACAGACTTGGTCCAACTTGAGGGAGAGACCATTCTTTTTTCAAAATTAATAGCTTTCATGTTTATGGATACTCTCAATTCTTAGTCTAGATCAAAAACTGCAGCCTAGTCCACTTTGTTCAGTTTCCTTTGTGCTAAGAAAGCAGTAGCATCAATTAGAGGACTTGTCCATTCAGTTTTGGAAATAAATGGTTTACGGCTTCTTGGACGGTAGTATGAGTCCCAAATGGAAAAGTATGCTAGTTTTAGGATTTCTAAGAATTTACAGCAAGTAAAATCCATGTTGAAATAAGGGGCCAAAAGGAAGCTTGGGATCCTTAGGCTAGAAGGGACAAATGGATGCTTGTCTTGGAGAATTTTGATTGACTAGAAAGTGAGGGTTCTTGTTGAGAAGTGTATTGCATGGGAAGTACAAAATGCACAATTTATATCTTTCTGCTATCCAAACAAAAGAAAGAAAAAAGGATTGAGGAGTTGCACCAAAAACAAAATTAGTAAGAAAACCTGTAACAACCAATATTTAATTAATTTTTATTTTTATTTAATTATTATTTATATAATTTTAATTTATTTTAATTTAATTTAATGAAAATAATAATAATAATAATAATAAAAATTGGTAGAGAAATTAGTTAGAGATTTAATTAAAAACAATTTTAGATAAAGGGGTGAAAATTTGAGTTTTGGGGGTATTTTTGAAAGAAAAATCGAAAACTGAGGGTCAAAACGCAATTTAAAACAGTTACGCCACGTCAGCTGCCTGGTCAGCAGCCCCGACCAACCAGGACGCGCCAGGTGGCAGAGGCGCTAACGCAGGAGACCACACGGGGGGAGCCACCTGGGTGATCCGCGTGCACGCGATCAAACGGTTGAGATCCGTTCCCGCGTGCACGGATGGCTCAGATCAAAAATGCGCACGGACGGCCTAGATTGAATCGCGCACGGACGGCCCAGATTGAATCGCGATGAACGACCCAGATTCACTCCATATTTAATCGCAATCGGACGGTTCAGATTAAAAGCGATGGACGGCCCAGATCAAAAGCAGATAGATATAAATAACCTCATCCGCACCCAAACCCTAAGCTTACCCGCCAGAACCCCTCGCCGGAGAAGACAGCCCAGCCGCCGGGGAGCCGACCGCCGCCACCAGCCGCTGTACCGGAGCAATTTTTGATCGCCAAACGAGATAAAATTTTCTCCTCTTGCACGAAATTCAATTTTAAACACACTCATGGCCAAATCGGAGTGAAAGAACCAGTCGATTGTCCCGAAAACGCCGCCAAAGCTCAGAGGCGCCGCTGCGGGGTGTTTCGAAAAATGCCTCTGATGAGGCCCTTCCCGATTCACGTTCGATGTAATTTTTCCACTGTTGTGACCACCGTTTCCTTCTCTACAGATTAACCGAAGCAAAACACCCAACCGCAACGTGAGCCAGAGGAGCCGCCGCACCGGAGAGCCCCACCGTTGGCAAGTTTCGGTTTTTTGCGTTCTTTCGGCCTACTGAGGGCCCTAAGTGTGTTTTCTCGCAGGAATCGGTGCAAGTTCGGCTAAAAACGGCTGAAAACAGCCAACCTGAGGCGGATCGCCGCCGCAGGCGGCGGCGACGTTGCGAGAGCATGGCAGAGCCGCTGTGTCGAAATTCCGAAATTAGCCGAGTAGGCCCTAGGTCTGATTTTTGGATTTATTTGAGATACTTGTAGGTACCGTAATCGCGTTTCAGTTCCCGAAAGAAATTTCAGGGAACCCGGGGATCGCTCGTAGGCGCAGTAAGCATCTAATTTTCGGCGCCGAATCAAGTAAGAACTCCTCACCCTATTTCCTATCATAGATGTGAAGTTTGAATAAATAATAATACTGTATTCTGTACAAATTAAATAGATATACATAATTAATTACGGTTGCTAATGGAGCCCGAGCCAGACATTATTTTCTATCGATTCCTGTTTGATTTATTTTACAGTTTAAATGCATTATGGTATCTGGTTTATCTATTCTGTGATTTTAAATGCATGTATCAGTGCTTACTTCACTATTGTTTGATTTTGGGAATTTAAGATATGATTGCATTGTTGGATACATGTTACTTGTTTATGTATTTATGTTTGATTTGGTGACGGAGATTAAGAACAAACAGGAATGAGATGTGATCTGATAAATGGATAAGGTGACAATCTCATTAGATATCCTGGGAGATGGTGGAAAGATTGGGTTCATAGGGAACCCTACCGTGAACATTGTCTCATACCGGACGGGGTATGGAGACTTGGTCATTTGGCGCTCATACCGAACTGGATATGGGGACGGCCTGCTTCACCCTCATACCGGACGGGATATTGAGATTTAATGTCTTGGTGCTCATATCGGACGGGGTATGGAGACGGCCCTGGAATTAAGATTGTTAAGGAAAATGGTTTACGTGTAACGATGACACCCCTGTGGATCCCCATGGATACTAGTAAGCTAGTGAAACGAGAAGTGGTAATGATCAATTATTGTTAATGAATACGAATTTATGATATGTTCTATGTTATTAATTATGCATGAAATTGTGATCCGTATGATATTATTGCTTTTATAAATTGTTTTCATAAATTCCACATTGATAAGTGAATTGTAAATGATTTTATTTATGATAAACGAATCTATTTGAATTTACTACTCTATTAGTTGTTTTGATTTTCTACCAACCTTTATTTTTGTGACAGCGATATAGTGTGATATTCTTACTGGGTTAGTATAACTCACTCCTTATTTAACCATTTCAGATCAGGAGGACCCGGTTCCCAAGCCCGATCCGCAAGAAAGTTACGAGTAGATGCTAGATACTTTATAGTTTCCTTTATTTTTTTTCTATTTTTCGTATTTCTTTCAGAGAATTTGTTCCGTAATATTTGTTAGTACTTTTGAATTATCGTGTAAGAAATGTTAACCTTAACCTTTATTTCGCTTCTGCACTCAAATTATTATATGCATTTCTTTTTAAATTTCTAGGGTCGTTACAGTTGGTATCAGAGCCGCGTTCCTCGGACCCGTCCCTTACACAATAATACTTAGAGAAACACCAAACAATAAATTATCACTCAACTATTCCTTGTGAAATGCAGGTACAGAGAAATGAGAAGAGGAAGACCCCCACTAAACCGAGCAGCCCGGGAGGGTTCGCTCAGGGAAGACGTGGAAAGGGTATTTGAGATATTAGAAAGACTCATTGCGGCCCAACAGGGCTGAGAGGAGAGGAGGGAGCTTCCTAACCCTCCCCCGCTGCCACAGGTTGAGCCACCACTACAGTGAGAGGATCCTGAGCCACCCTGGTATGGCCCTGCTCCTCCACAGTACCACCTGGTACCAGCACCACAGTATAATCCAGTGCCCCCGCCGTATCAACAAGGACCACCACAGGGCCCCTCAGCCTACCATCATCCTAACCCAGTCCCTTTTCCACGGGATCCAGTTCCTCCCACGATTGACCCGGATTACATAGAGAGGTACAAGAGACTAAACCCATCCACTTTTGCAGAGGGATCATCTTTTGAAGATGCTGAGTACTGGTTGGCAAAGACGGAGAAAGCCTTCAAGACTTTAGGGGTGACTTCTGAGTAGAAGGTCACCTTTACTACCTACATGCTAGTGGGAGAGGCAGACTGCTGGTAGGAACTCAAGCAGACCACCCTGTCCGTTCCAGTTACTTGGGAACAGTTCCTAACAGCCTTTCATGCAGAGTACCTCCCAGAGTATCTCCGACATCTGAAGAAGATTGAATTTGTCCACTTAGTCCAGAGGAACATGACTGTGTCAAAATATGCTCGTAAGTTCTTGGAGTTGGGCCGATACTCCCCTACGACATTGTTGGATGAGGGCAGGAAGGCTAGGAGATTCTAGTGGGGAGATTCTAGTGGGGCCTCCGCCCAGAAATCAGGCAGCATTTGTTCGTGCTGGAGTTCATGACCTATTCGGCCGTTCTGGCCAAGGCATAGCTGGTGGAGAGGAGCTTCCACACCCTCCCTCAGGCAGCAGGGAACCTCAGACCCTCAACTCCACCCCGCAGACCAGCACCTACTGTGTCTGTCCAACAGAACAAGAGGCCCAGACCGGTGATCCAGGCTCCCCCTCAGGGTCCAGTGGTAGAACGTGGTAAGATCTGTCAGCATTGCAGCAGGGATCACGGGAACCGACCCTAATACCGCCTCAACAACACTTGTCGCATATGTGGTAGTGCCCAACATTATGCGAGAGAGTGCCCAAGGAACCAGAATCAGGGCAAACCTCCTATTTAGGGCAGAGCTTACAAACTCACCCAGCAGGATGCCGAAGCCGACCCGGACGTGGTACAGGGTATGCACACTATCTGTAACCATCTTGCTCATGTTTTGATTGACACTGGTGCATCGCATTCATTTGTTTCACCTGTTTTTGCATCAAAATTTAATGTATTACCTGATAAACTTGATTCAATATTATTTGTATCTACGACTGGAGTGTAACACTATTGGGAGAAGATGCCTCCAAGACTTGTGCCGTAGAGATAGCAAATAGGAAACTGAGTGTAGATCTAGTAGAATTAAACATGGGAGATTTTGATGTAATTTTATGGATGAATTGGTTAACGGCGTATCACGCCACAGTAAATTGTTTTAACAAAAAAATTGTATTCAATCCTTCTAATGAAGAGTCATTTACAAATTAATAAAATAATTTTGTACTTATTCCTTGATAGCAAGTTTTCTTATTCATCGAGTACCTTAAGCTAACTGTTTTCTCTAACTAGGCAAACCCTTGTATTCAAGAGATTCCGGTAGTACGAGACTTTTCAGATGTGTTTCCGAATGAATTATCTGGATTGCCGGTGGACAGGGAAGTCGAGTTCACCATAGATCTACAGTCAGACACCCAGCCTATTTCGGTTGCTCCTTACCGCATGAGCCGCGTTGAGATGAATGAGCTGAAGAAACAGATTACTGAATTGCAAGAAAGTAGTTTTATCAGACATTGTGTGTCCCCTTGGGATGCCGGAGTCACTTTTGCTAGAAATGGAGATGGAACGTTGAAACCATGTATTGATTACAGAGGATTGAATAAGGTCACAATCAAGAACAAGTATCACATTCCCAAGATTGATGACTTCTTCGATCAGTTGCAGGGTGCGCAGGTCTTCTCCAAAATAGACCTGCGATCAAGTTACCATCAAGCGAAAATAAGAACAAAAGACATCCCCAAGACGGCTTTTCGAACTAGGTACAGACACTATGAGTTTCTAGTCATGCCATTTGGGTAACCAATGCCCCAACCATCTTCATGGATCTGATAAACAAGGTTTTCAGACAATTCTTAAATCAATTTGTTATCGTGTTCATCGATGACATCCTGGTCTATTTAAAAAGCAGAAAGGAACATGTTCACCATCTACCTCAAGTTTTGCAGGTTTTCAGAAAAAAGAAACTGTATGCAAAGTTGAGTAAGTATGGATTTTGGCTTGATCAGACCACCTTCCTGGGACACATCATATCAAAGGATTGAGTATCAGTGAATCCTGAAAAAGTTGAAGCGGTGCTCGGATGGGAGAAATTGACATCAGTTAAAGAAATCCATAACTTTCTGGGAATAACGGGCTATTACCGCAGGTTTGTTGAAGAATTTTCTAGTCTAACTGCTCCCCTAACCCGACTTACAAAGAAGAATGCCAAGTTTGAGTGGAATGAGGACCGTGAAAGAAGTTTTTCATAAATAAAGAAGTGGCTGACTACTGCACCTGTGCTGGCCTTACCGAGTGGATCGGGGGGGTATACAGTTTATAATGATGCCTCCTATCTAGGTCTGGGTTGTGTTTTAATGCAGCATAGGAAGGTTATAGCCTATGGGTCTAAAAAGTTAAAGAGTCATGAGAAAAATTATCCCACCCATGACTTAGAGCTTGCCGCAATCATACATGCCTTGAAGACTTGACACCATTATTTATATGGAGAAACTTTTCAGATTTATACCGATAATAAGAGTTTAAAACACATATTCACTCAGAAGGATCTCAACATGCGTAAGAGAAGATGGATAGAACTTCTTAAGAACTATGATTGTGACATCTTGTACCATCCGGGTAAGGGCAATGTGATGGCCGATGCACTCAGCAGAAAAAGTGCAAGTATCTTAGTCTATTTAATGGTCTCAGAATACAGGCAAATTGGGGCCACACAACAGGTTCGACTTCAGGACTTGATGAGAGTCACATGTTTGGGTCATCTGACCGTCCAGCCTGAGTTAATCCAGAGAATAAGGGAAACTCAGTCAGCTGATCCCGCCCTAGTAGCCTTCAAGAACGATGTACAACAGGGAGTTAGCTCAGAATTTTGAGTCTCCGCTGATGGGTTACTCCGATTCCAGGACATGGTGTGTGTTCCAGGTGACAGTGAGTTAAAGAGAGATATCATGATAGAGGCCCATAGCTCAAAGTTTGTTATGCATCCCGGAAGTACTAAAATATACCAAAGTATACGACCCCAGTTTTGGAGGAACGGGATGAAAAGAGACATAGCTGACTTTGTGTCTAAATGCTTGGTATGTCAGCAGGTCAAGGCAGAGCATCAGCGCCTAGTCAGGTTACTTCAGCCATTACCGATCCCAGAGTGGAAGTGGGAATATATCACTATGGACTTTGTGACAGGGTTACCTAAGACACGCTCAGGACATTATGCCATCTGGGTAATTTTTGACTGGCTTACCAAGTCTTCCCACTTCTTAACCATCAGGATGACCGATCCCTTAGACAAATTAGCAAGAATGTATATCTAGGAAAAAGTCAGATTGCATGGAGTCCCAGTGACAGTGGTATCCGACAGGGACTCCCGATTCACTTCTCGATTTTGAAGTAACTTTCAGCAAGACATGGGAACAAAGCTGTCCCTCAGTACTGTCTTCCACCCTCAGACTGATGGACAGTTAGAAAGGACAATCCGTACACTTGAAGATATGCTCCAAGCTTGTGTCCTTGACTCCGGGTGCCATTGGGACGACCATCTACCCCTGATAGAGTTCGTCTACAACAACAGCTACCAAGCGAGTATTGGCATAGCTCTGTATGAGGCATTATATGGGCGCCCCATGCAGATCGCCGATTTGTTGGAAAAAAGTGAACGATAGAAAATTGTTCGGCCCGGAACTGGTAGATGAGATTACATCCAAAATATTTAAAATCAAGAAGAACATTCAGACGGCTCAGAACAGGCAGAAGAGTTATGCGGACACCGGAGGAGAGATTTAGCGTTTGAGAAAGGCGACCGAGTGTTCTTTAAGGTCACTCTTTTTAAGGGAATCAGTAGGTTCGACAAGAGGGAGAAACTGAACCCCTGATTTATTGGACCATTTGAAGTTTTAGAGAGGATTGGTACTGCCGCCTACAGACTAGCACTGCCTCCAGAACTTTTTAAAGTCCACAATGTGTTTCATGTGTCCATGCTACGCAAGTACAACCCGGATCCCTTTCATGTCTTGGCCCACGAACCTCTTCCAATCCAGGAGAATTTATCCTACGAGAAAGTACCAGTCGGCATTGCGGATCGAAAGAGCAGATTACTCCGCAACCGGAGATATCCTTCGTGAAAGTCATATGGCATAACCACACACCAAAGAAGGCCACATGGGAGCTAAAATCAGACTTTAGAGCTTAGTACCCCCAGCTGTTCGATCGAGAGTAAGAGACAAATTTGATGGATCAAATTTCTTTTACGGGGAAGAGAGTTGTAACACCCAACATTTAATTATTTTTATTTTTATTTAATTATTATTTTTTATATAAATATAATTATTATTTATATGATTTTAATTTATTTTAATTTGATTTAATGAAAATAATAATAATAATAATAATAATGATAATAATAGGTAAAAAAATTAGTTAGGGATTTAATTGAAAACAATTTTGAGAAAAATAGATGAAAATTTAGGTTCTGAGAATATTTTTGAAAGAAAAATAAAAAATTAGGAGTCAAAACGCAATTTAGAAAAGTTACGCCACGTCAGCTGCCCGATTAGCAGCCCCGACCAATCAGGATGCGCCAGGTGGCAGAGGCGCTGACACGGGGGGCCACGCGGGGGGAGCCACGTGGGCGATCCGCGTGCGCGCGATCGAACGGATGAGATCTGTTCCCGCGCGCACGGACGGCCCAGATCAAAAATACGCACGGACGACTCATATTGAATCATGCACGGACAGCCCATATTGAATCGCGCACGAACGGCTCAGATTGAATCGCGATGGACGACTCAAATTTACTCCCTATTTAATCGCAATCGGACGGTCCAGATTAAAAGTGATGGACGGCCCATATCAAAAGCGAATGGGTATAAATAACCCCATCCGCTCCCAAACTCTAACCAGAGCCCCTCGCCAGAGAAGACAGCCTAGCCGTCGGGGAGTCGACTGCCGCCACCTGCCGCCGTACCGGAGGAATTTTCGACCTCTAAACAAGGTAAAAAATTTTCCTCTTGCACAAAATTCAATTTTAAACGCACTCATGGCCAAATCGGAGTGAAAGAACTGGCTAATTGGCCAAAAAATATCGCCGAATCACGGCGCCGCCGCCGCTGCGGGGTGTTTTGGAAAACGCCTCCGATGAGGCCCTCTCCGATTCCCGTTTGATGTGATTTTTCCACCATTGTGACCACTGTTTCCTTCTCTACAGGTTGACCGAATTAAAACATCTAACCGCAATGTGAGCCGGAGGAGCCGCAACACTGAGAGCCCCACCGCCAGCGAGTTTCGATTTTCTGCGTTTTTTCGGCTTACCGATGGCCCTAAGTTGTTTTCTCGTAGGAACCGGTACAAGTTCGGTTAAATTCGGCCGAAAACAGCCAACCCGAGGCGAATTGCCACTGCGGGCGACGACGCCATCGCAAGAGCACGGCAGAGTCGCCGTGCCAGAATTCCAAAATTGGTCAAGTAGGCTCTGGGTCTGATTTTTGAGTTTATTTGGGACACTTGTAGATACCATAACCGTGTTTCATTTCCCAAAGGAAAATTCAAGAAACCCGATGGTCGCCCGTAGATGCAATAACCATCTAGTTTTCGGCGTTGAATCAAGTAAGGACCCCTCACCCTATTTCCTATCATAGATGTGAAGTTTGAATAAATAATAATACTGTATTCTGTACAAATTAAATAGATATACATAATTAATTACGGTTGCTAATGGAACCCGAGCCGAACATTATTTTCTATCGATTCCTGTTTAATTTATTTTACAGTTTAAATGCATTATGATATCTGGTTTATCTATTCTGTGGTTTTAAATGCATATATCAGTGCTTACTTCACTACTGTTTGATTTTGGGAATCTAATATATGATTGCGTTGTTGGATGCATGTTACTTGTTTATATATTTATGTTTGATTTGGTGACGAAGATTAAGGACAAACAGGAATGGGATGTGATCTGATAAATGGATAAGGTGACAGGCTCACTAGATATCTTGAGAGATGGTAAACAGACTGAATTCATAGGGAACCCTACCGTGAATGTTGTCTCATACCAGACGGAGTATGGAGATTTGGTCATTTGGCGCTCATACCAGACGGGGTATGGAGACGGCCCTGAAATTAAAATTGTTAAGAAAAATAGTTCACGTGTAGCGAGGACACCCCTATGGATCCCCATGGATACTAGTAGACTGGTGAAACAAGAAGTGGTGATGATCAATTATTGTTGATGAATACGAATTTATGATATGTTCTATGTTACTGATTATGCATGAATTGTGATCCGTATGATATTATTGCTTTTATAAATTGTTTCCATAAATTCCACACTGGTAAGTGAACTGTAAATGATTTCATTTATGATAAACAAATCTATTTGAATCTACTGCTCCATTGGTTGTTTTGATTTTCTACCAACCTTTACTTTTGTGACGGCGATATAGTGTGATATCATTACTCGACTAGTGTAGCTCACCCCTTATTTAACCATTTCAGATCAGGAGAACCCGGTTCCTGAGTCCGATCCGCAAGAAAGCTACAAGTAGATGGTAGATACTTTATAGTTTCCTTTATTTTTTTCTATTTTTCGTATTTTTTTCAGAAAATTTGTTCCGTAATATTTGTTAGTACTTTTGAGTTATCGTGTAAACGATGTTAACTTTAACCTTTATTTCGCTACCGCACTTAAATTATTATATGCATTTCTTTTTAAATTTCCGGGGTCGTTAAAAAAACCTACTTAGTAAGAAGTACAATATGCACAATTTTAGAGCCATACCATTGATATGATAACTGCATCAGCCTCCCTTCCTTGAAAGCTGTCAATTGTTGCAACTTCAACTCCTGTAGCCTGAGGAAACTCATCAAGCCTGTCTCTTAATAGTTGTACCTGCGCAACATAAGGTGATTGCACTGCAATAGCTGTTGGGCTAACACCTGCATAACAGATTTGGAAAGAAAAAGAAAGAAAGGGTTTATTTCATCAAAAAAATAGTTGCAGTAGATTAGTAAAAGACATAAACAACAGAACTACAGAAGACTTAAGATAGAAGCCACCATACTAACTACATCGAAGCTCTATCATTGAAATACAAGAATCAGCAGGATAAAAGCACTGCATGATCTAATGTTGAAGAGATCAAAAAATAAGCTTTCCAGAAATTTTAGTCATAAATTTGAATTGGCTGTGGAGCCAGAGTTTAGTTGTGGAAGCTTCTAATAAAATTAACAAAATATATTGGGGCAGAAAAGGTTCATCATGGAGGTCAACTGTTGCAAATGAGCCTAATACCAAGGCTGATGGTTGATGTGAATTTAGCTACTCAAGTCATTCTATTTAGAATTTATCTCACATTCGCTCGTGATCTTTCTTTGCTATGTTGTAACTCGCTACTTCCATAAATAAGGGTCCCTTAGGTATTCTAGGCAATGATGAAAATAAGAGGATAGAATTAGCTTATAGTTGGAAGTCATATTCAACACAAAATAATTATTGATTAAGAAGCCAGTCAAAGTACAGTCACCAAAATTGTTGGTGTGGGCCAAGTAAATAAGTTTGCTATAACCACTATAAAAAAAATATATATTATGTTAAATCAACATCTAAATCTTTGTAAATTTGTAATATCAGTCACCCACATGATTATGAAACTCTAATATGATTCTAATTTCTACACTTGTGTTTTAATGAAGTTATTTCTCAGAATAACACAGTTCCAAAAAGTGTCGAAAAAACACCTTTCAAGAGTCCCGGTTAGAAAAGAAGCTTGATAACAGGGGGCCCTTATTCCCTAGTCCAAGCTACTTTCATCCACAAAAACATATTATCTGCCTGATTCCCTAATAAATGGCCCTTCTTTCACGACCCAACCTTGAAAATAAATGGCTCTTCTCCCCTAATCCAAGCTTGACCAGAATAACCACTTTCATCCACATATACATACTTATCTGCCTGATTTTTGTTTAACTGGCATTTAGACATATAATTATGTATATACACAGATGTATGACAGTGGTAATTCAGACTGAAATTAATGATCATATCAGCTAATAATTTCAGGCCAATCATTGTCAGCTTGCAAAACTTATTATCATTTATAATAATTGCTAGTTCTAGTGACACTGAATGGATGAATCTACCAGTAAAGGCAATTCCTTTATTCACGCTTCAGCCTTTTCTCACAGTTTGGGTACTTTGTAACACTAACTTGTCCACAAAAACTTGTTTAATTTGCAGTTAAAAAAAAAACATATATAAGCACTGTCAAAGGAATTAACTGGCGATTAACTAGACAGCAGATTTTATACAATTAACCAGCAGATATTATGTAATTAACCAATAGATTTTATAAAATTATGACAGCAAATTTTATGCAATTAGTCAGCAGATATTATACAATCATGACACCAGATTATATATAATTAACTAATAGATTTTATACAATAATGGCACCAAATTTCATGCAATTAGTCAGCATATATTATACAATTATGAAGGCACATTTTATACAATTAATTAGTAGATTTCAGACAATTATACCACCAAATTATGAAATTAATTGCCCAACAGATTTTATATATTATTTTTATGACTTATATAGTTTTAATAATTTTAATTAAGACAGATTTATTTACCTAATTTAGGAGCTGAAAATTAGCTTGTATATGTATATATATAATGAGAATTCTCCTAAGAGCACACACAAATTTTTTCGCTCAAAATCTCTATAATTATCAAGCACAAGGTCAAAGTTATAATTAGAGATTCAATATATTAAATGGAGTTCATGTAAGCATCTTATTAACTTCTTATCATGTGGCAAGTAACTTTTGTCAAGGCATTATCTTTTTTTTTTTTTCGAAAGAACTATTTGTTTTATTCTCAATCTGAAAGTTGTGATGGGTTTACTACCTGCAGAATAGGTGCCAAGTTGTATGAGATTTTTCTGTTATTTTCAGTCCATCATTCAAATTCACGGTAGAATATGCATGAGAAGATAAAAAACCTGTGCTTAAGCTATATTAGACATGAATATTTACCTGCATAAATCAAGGAAAATATGTGTTGGACAACAATGTCTACTTCTCCTTCATTGTAAAATGAACCTGTGCCAGCTGGGTCTAAATGTTCTTCACAGCCAACAGACAAACTTCCATATGGCTTTCTTGTATCAAGCAACAGCAATGGGCACTGTGTAACCGATGTTGGCTGCAATAATGTATAGAAATTATAAAAGCCATCCTATGTACAACAACCAAAAAAAAAGGAAGCATGAAGGTGGGAGATGGAAGGAAAATAAAAGGAACAAGAAAAACTAGCCTCTAGATTTCACTGCTCATATGACATTTCAACATACAAATAGACTTTCCCACTAGGAGAAATCTTAGGATATATTTTTCTATCATTAATTAGTTATAAGGGGCTTCATTCTATACCATTTTGATTTGCCAATGCAACCTTCCATATTTGTTCAAACTGAAGTATGAACTAGCTGTGAACATTAACTCCCAAAAATTTTTGCCAATCATTATATCATGGGGCAAAGAGTTCAACCAAATGCAAGTGAAAATTCCAAGATAAAACAACTGTAATATGGAAGAAAGTTGAAATTAAAAGATCAGTAACATAGGACTTAACTCCAAAAGTGCAGCACATGTAACTAACAGTTGAAAAAATATGTGTACTCAAATTCAAAGAATAACAGAATCAGGAAAGAGAATTATACCATGACAAATGGAGAATCAATGAGGAGATGAGAAGCAACATTTGGAGAAGACTTCAATAACCCATTATACATCTCCTTTGAGGCCCAACTGGCAATCGCATCATTCATACGGTACTGAGTTGTCAACACTGTACCAAGAAGGCCTTCATGCAACATTGCAGCTCTCTCCAATAAAGACACACCAAGGCCACCCTCTAAGGCTTTTCTGGATAGAATTACAGGAGCAAGCTGACACTGATCACCTGCTAGAATACAGCGTCTTCCTTGTAATATAGGGATCCAACAAGAGGGCTCAATAGCCTGACCAGCTTCATCTATAACAACAAGGTCAAACGTATCTAGCCTTCGAATCAATGGGTCAGCTGCTCCAGTACTGGTAGCAAGCACTACCTGTGCATTGGAAAGTACTTCTTTCACAGTCTCCTTTTCTTTCTTCTTCAGGGCCTTTCCTAGCTGTTTCAAAAGTTGGCGTATGCCAGCTGCTAAAGAGTCATCCTTCAAACAAAGTTGCAAATCCTTTCTCAGATCTGATTTTTTCCTTTCAAACTCTCTTCGAAAACTTTCAAGCTTAGAATTCACAATTTCAACCAAAGACTTTGATGCCACAGCTGAAGATATGCGTGCTGGATTTCCAACTCGGACAATATTTAAGCCGATACTTGCAAGTTTCTCGACCATGTTGTCAACAGCTGCATTTGTAGGAGCTGTCATGAGCACCCTTTCACCCTGCTGAACAGCAAGTGCTATTAGTTCCTTAAGCAAACCAGTCTTTCCAGTTCCAGGTGGTCCTTGTATTACCAATACAGGGTGCTTCTTATTCAACCCCAAAGCAATTGTTTTTTTCTGGGAATCATCAAAATATTCGCTCTTAATTCCACAAAACTCAGCTTCAGACCAATCTGCCAACTTATTCTCTTCCAGCCATGTAACATCTTCCTTGTCCCCAAATAATGTAGCCACTACAGCAATTGATGGGTTCTTCTTCTGCAGACCATTCTTTTGGAGCAGCATTAGGGCCTCACAGTTGCGCTGCAGAAAAAGATTACATTAAAGTGAAAAAATGACACAAAACTATGCACATACCAAAAGAAGGTTGGCAAGAAGTGGGACAAGAGATTCTGCTGTATGGCTAGACAAATTTGTTGATGTAGATGTTTGAAAATGTATGAACAATGTTGAAATTTAGAACCATATGTACCAGTGTGCGAATGCCTTGAGACTTATTTGTGATCTTATATCAACTAAAAAATATTATCTCAGGCCTGCAAAGAGAATATAGTATCACTATATAAACTAGTGAAACCTTAAAATTATTGGCCAAAGATATGCAAAATCTCAAGTCATGAGAACTAGACAGAGTGGTCTCCAGAAAAGAAAATTTGGCAGCTTGGATTTGTAATGGGAGAAAAGAATTTCATATTACTATCTCAGACATTTGGAAGAACAAAAAACTATTAAATCCAAGAAATAGTTAGATGGACCAAATTCAATGAGATCCATGTGCTATTTGTACTTGTGAGGCTTCCCCTTATTGCTCTTCAATTTATTTCCTTTTTCCCATTGCCCTAAAAAAGAAAGCATTTTCAATAGATAAACTATCTTAATTGCATACGTCGGAAGTTTATTATACCTTCCACTTTTGGTCTACATTATCCAACAATATGTTAGAGCATACATTAATCAACTAAGTGCATTTCTTTAGGTTTAAAAGTTTAATTCAGGCATTCAATATATTGAATTTTCTGGTTGCTAGGATGTTTCTCATAGAGTGAGTGCTTGATACCTTGATGGTGAGAACTGAGTACTCAGTCTATGCAAAATGATCCTATATAATAAAAAATATTACAAACTCCTGATGCTTGTTTAACATTTTTCTTTCCTTATGCACATGTATATTATAGAACTGCATAAGAGAGAATTAGACACCAAAAACTCAAACTTAACCAAATTGAGAAGAACTGCAACAGGAACAAAACTACACTATTTGGCTTGCAAGGAACATAAATGTGAAGGATAAAAATATGAAATTCAGTAATCAAATATCTCACACCTCATAAGTGAGAGCATCTGCCAGTCCTTGAATACGATCAATTCGCACACTCTTCCCAAAAAGCTTAGAGAACGTAGGGTCACCATGACGAGACTCCAGGGCTATACTGATGCTACAACCATCACGACCAAGGTTATCAACAAACCCTTGTATGCATGATGTAGCACCTGCACCCCTGCTATCACATGTCCTCACACAGACCATGTCTCCAGGAGAAAGTGTAGTAGGAGGTAGTCGATGATTGCCTTCAACCCTAAATAAAACCAAGTGCATGCCTCCCAATCCTGCAAACCAACCGCCAATTACTGATACTCTACAAAACTAAAGTAGCATGTCCAGTTAATTCATGAGTTACAAAGTCGGAGAAAAATAAAGACAAAAATAAGGCAATTCAGCTGCTCATTAGAGTGGTTATTGGCCAAGACAAAAATAATAAATACTAACTGCTAACCTGTAGATGTGCTAACTGCATATAAATTGCATATGGTGTCACATAGCTCTTGCTGAGCCTGGCCATGGCTAACCAAGAACTCAATTGGCTTGGAGGAATCTGAATCCCCATCAGGAGTAGGAATAGCATCCAACTCCTCCTGCGTAAACTCCAATTCTGCATCTCTCTCTATGCGAAGCAGTTCAGACATTCTACTTGTAAACTCATCAATCCTGCCTTGTATAGCCTTGGCCTTCTCTAAATCCATTCCCATAACACCTTGGACGGTCTTTGGCTGGGTAACTTTCCGTGCAATTGCTCTATGCTGAGCTGCAAATACACCAACTCAGCCTAAGCCTACTTTTCAACCAAACTACAGACCCAGTACAAGTAACAATCCAAGCATGGTAGAAAGAATTACATACCATATAAATAACACCTAGACTGCAAAGCAGCCATCCAAGAAAGGATTACATACCAAGTAACTAACACTTCAAGCAGGCTACAAGGCAACTATCCAAGAAATAAGAGAGCGAGAAGGGAAGATTGAAAAAGAGGAAAACCTGAATTTGCTAGCTCCTTCAGCAGCTTCCAAGACTCTGTGCTGCTCCAATCTTGAACCACCGATTCACGCTGCAGTTCCTGCAGAACATTACGCAGCTCCCTCTGGAAATGATCAAAGAGAGTTGGGTAATGCGTGCAGACCTTCAAGCAAATAGCTTCAAGGCCAAGCGGCATAGGAATGGCATTAAGATAATGCTGCGATTCAATCACGAAAGTAAGCCCAGGTCCCATCCATTGCCGGAGCTCGGAAAACTCCCCATGAACCTCCGCAGACGCAAAATCTGAAGCCATTGCCCTCATCCCTTGGCTGATCCACCTCACCACGCTCTTCCCAAGGTCTCTTCGTCCCAACGGGTCTCCATTCTGATACAAGGCCCGCACGTTCACGGCTTTCTCTCTCGTCTGCTTCTCCTGTTTCTGCTGCTTCCCACCATCCAATTCCGCAACTATTTCTATGGTACAACTAATACTACTTTTCTTAACCTTAGAAGCAGCAGTAGCAGGCCGAGTTTTACCCTGCTTTGGCTTGGCTACAATATTAGTTTTGTTAGGCTTCTTCTTTGTAGCACTAATACTACCCTTGTTCCGACTGACGTTACTGCAAGTCAATCTTCGTGGCTGAAACGTGGAACGACCTTTACACTCATCGCTCACAAACAAGCAAATCGATTCCAGCGACGAAGAGAAGGAAAGCGGTAAAACATTGAAGTTAGTCCTCCGGCGAAGACTGTAAGACAAGGCTGGGATTGTAGAAAGAAAGTTTCCAACAAAGAAGCACGAGACTGTCTCCATTCAGTTGGAACTTGAAGCGATTCGTGGCGGGACTTTCTCAGACTATCACCAAACATGATGCGTGACAAAACAATGGCGAACGCATTGTTTATGAGCTAAAAAAATGAATACCCAGAAAGCT
>NW_019014619.1:1184128-1202108 GCF_000150535.2 Carica papaya | reverse complement strand
ATTAGTTAGCTGAGACAGATAAGACCTTTATGACTCTTGGGGTGATTCTGAACAGAAAGGTCGTACTTGCCACCTATATGTTTGTGGGAGAGACAGGTCGCTAATGGCAGCTCAACTAGGCCACCTTACTCATTTCAGTCACTTGGAAAATAGTTTCTAATGACCTTTAATGCAGAGTACCTCCTAGAGCACCTTCGGCATTTGAAAAAAATAAAGTTTGCACACCTAGTCTAGAGTGATATAATTGTGTCAGAGTATGCCCAAAGATTCCTAGAGTTAGACTGGTATTTCCCTAAGAGCATGGTGGATGAAGGCAAGAAGACAAAAAATTTTAAGTGGGGCCTCCGTCTTGAGATTAGACAATAGTTGTACGTATTTGAGTTCAGTATCTACTCAGCCGTTTTGGTCAAGGCACAGCTAGTAGAGAAAAACCTTTGCATTTTTTCTCCAACAGTAGGGAATCCCAAACTCCCAATTTCACACTGCAGACCAGCACCCACTGTACTGGTTTAGCATAACAAGAGGTTTAAGCCAGTGACTCAGGCTCCTCCTCAGGCTTCGGTAACAGGATGCGGTAGGATTTGTTAGTACTGTGGCAAGGATCATGAAAACTAACCTTACTATCGTCTCAACAATACCTGTCACATATGTGGGAATGCCCAACACTACCCGAGAGAGTGCTCGCAAAATTAGAACTAGGCCAGACCTCCTATCTAGGGCAGAGCTTACAACCTCACTCAACAGGATGCTGAAGCCAATTCGGACATGATATAGGATACGTATACTATTTGTAATTACCTTTCACATATTTTAATTGATACTGGTGCTTCATATTCGTTTGTCTTATAAGCTTTGGCACAAAACTTGAATGTATTACTTAAGAGATTTGATTCTATGTGGTTTGTATTTACTCTTGGAAGTAGTACACTACTAAGAGATGTTACATACAAATCTTGCATCATAAATATAGCAGAAAGAAAATTAAGTGTGAACCTGATAGAGATTGACGCGAGGGA
This sequence comes from Carica papaya, assembly GCF_000150535.2. The sequence goes on along the minus strand of NW_019014619.1, from coordinate 1,201,092 downwards.
CTTTGATTTAATTCTAAGAATGAACTAGTTAGTAGCGTTTTACGCCACCGTTGATTGTTTCCATAAGAAACATGTATTCAACTCTCCTAACGAAGAGTCATTTACAAGTTAATAAAAATTTTGAATATTATTCCTTCATGAAATTTTTTTTATTACATAGTGGTTTAACTCAGTTGTCTTCTCTACATTAGGAAAATATAAGAAAAAAGTTTGCATTCAAGATATTCCAATAGTTCGAGACTTCTCGGGTGTGTTTCCTAATGAATTACTCGGATTACCAATAGATAGAGAAGTTAAGTTTACTAAAGATTTTCAGCCTAACATCCAAGCTATCTAGATTGCCCTTTACCGCATGAGTTGTGTTGATATGGAAGAGCTCAGAAAATATATCAATAAATTGTAAGATAGTGGGTTCATCTAACATAATATATCTCATTGGGTGCTGGAGTCACATTTGCAAGGAAAGGAGATGAGATGTTAAGATTGTGTACTGACTACAATGGATTGAATAGGGTCATGATCAAGAACAAATACCTCCTCTCCAGGATTGATGATCTTTCTGATCAATTGCAGGGTGCCCAAGGTTTCTCTAAAATAAACTTGCGTTCGGGTTACCATCAAGTGAGAATTAGGGGAGAAGACATTCCCAAGACACCTTTCAGAACTAGGTACAGACACTATGAGTTTTTGATCATGCTATTTGGACTAACAAACGCACCAGCCATTTTTATGCACTTGATGAATAGAGTTTTCAGACAATTCTTGGATCAATTCATCATTGTATTTATTGATGATATCTTCGTCTATTTAAAGACTAGAGAAGAGCACGTTCATCACCTGATTCAGATTTTACAAGTTCTTAGGGAGAAGAAACTATATGAAAAATTGAGTAAGTTTAGGTTTTGACTTGAGCATATTACCTTCCTATGGCACATCATATCAAAGGATGGAGTATTAGTGAACTTTGAAAAAGTTGAGGCAGTACTTGGTTAGGAGAAATTGACATCGGTTAAGGAGATTCGTAAATTTCTGAAAATGATAGGTTATACTACAGGTTGATAGAAGGATTTTCTAGTCTACCCGCTCATTTGACATGGCTCACAAAGAAGAATGTTAAGTTTAAATTGAACAAGGATTGTGAAAGGAGATTTACAGAACTCAAGAAGTGGTTGACTACTGCACCCGTGTTGGCTTTATTGAGTGGGACGAGTGGATATACAGTGTATAGTGATACCTCATACCCGGAGTTGGGTTGTGTTCTGATGCAGCATGGGAATATCATAGCTTATGGGTTTAGACAGTTAAAGAGTCATGAGAAAAATTATCCTACCCACGACTTAAAACTTACTGCCATTATCCACGCCTTGAAGACTTGGTGCCACTACCAGCATGGGGAGACTTTTGAGATTTATACTGATCGTATGAGCTTGAAGTATATATTGACTTAAAAAAATCTCAGCATGTGTCAGATGCATTGGATAGAGTTCATCAATGATTATGATTGTAATATTTTGTATCACTCCGGTAAAGGCAATGTGGTAGCCAACACGCTTAACAGAAAAAGTACAAGTATATTAGCTCACCTAATAATTTCTGAATTCAAAGTAATAGGGCCGCACAACATATACGACTTCAGAACTTGAAGAGAGTTACATGCTTGACCCAACTAATTGTCCAAACCGAATTGATCCAGAGAATAAAGGAAGTCCAATTAACTGATTCCACCATAACAACTCTAAAAAAAGGTGCAGAACAGGGAGTAAATCCAGAATTTCAAGTCTCTATTGATGGGTTGCTCAGGTTTCAGGACAGAGTGTATGTTCTAGATGATAATGAACTGAAAAGGGATATTATGACAAAGATTCATGACAAAATTCGTCATACATCCTAGAAGTACTAAAATATAGCAAAGTATGCGACCCTGGTTTTAGTAGAGCGGGATAAAAAGATAGATAACCGACTTTATCTCCAAGTGTCTGGTATGTCAACAGGTTAAAGTAGAACATTAACGTCCAGGCAGGGTACTTTAGTCATTACTGATCTCGGAGTAAAAGTGGGAACATATCATAATAGATTACATGACGGGGTTGCCTAAGGCATGCTTAGGATATGATGTTATCTTGGTAATTTTTGACTGGCTCACTAAGTCCTCTCACTTCTTGGCTATCAAGATGACTGACCCATTGGACAAGTTAGCAAGAATATATATACGAGAGATAGTTAGGTTATATGAAGCTCCAGTGATAGTGGTATCTAATAGAGACCTCAGGTTCACTTATCAGTTTTGGTCTAATTTTTAGCAAGCTATGGGAATGAAACTGTCCTTTAGTACTGCATTCCACCCTCAAACTGATGGACAATCAGAGAAAACGATTCGCACACTGGTGGATATGCTCTGAGCTTGTGTTCTAGACTTTGGAGGCCATTGGGATGATCACCTAGCTTTGATAGTATCAGCCTATAATAACAGCTATCAGACGAGTATTGGCATGGCCCCGTACTAGGCATTGTATGGCTGCCTCTACATGTAGCAGCCCCGAAAATTTAAAATGGAATTTATATTCAAAAATATCAAATGCGGAAGCGAGATCAAAATTTCAGTTAACATCCCTTACACGAAAACCAAAAACGTGCTCAAAATATAAAAGATTAAACTAACAAAAAAAAGAAACTCGAAAGTAAAGCTATGAGTATGACTATGGAGTCTCTAGGCATCCCCTTCGTCGTCCTCCTGCAGAACGGGCTCGGGAACCATGTCTTCCTGATCTGAAATGATTAAATAAGGAATGAGCTACACTAGCCCAGTAAGGACATCACGATATCTCACCGTCACGGAGGTAAAGGTGGGTAGAAAACACAAAAGACCAATGGAGCATGATTTACGACAAATCCTTTTATTAATAATAAAACTTTTACCATCCACTTACCTCGGTGGAATTTATAAAATAATATACGAAAGCAATAACATTATCATAATCATGGAATCATATAAACTGTAAAACATAACACTTATCATGCCTTTTGTAATTCAATCATTATACAACATATCTTTTCCTCATTTACCAGCCTACTAGTATCCGTGGGGGTCCATAGGGGTCCCGCTACCCGTTAACCTTTAACATTCGTCATCAGATTCCAGGGCCGTCCCCATACCCCGTCCGGTATGAGCGCCAAAACCATAAACCTCAATACCCCGTTCGGTATGAGGGTGAAACGGGCCGTCCCCATACTCCGTCCGGTATGGGCGCCAAAACACATAAGATCTCCATACCCCGTCCGGTATGGGAGACCACAATCCCGGTAGGGTTCCCTACGGACCCGGTCCGTCCACCATCTCCCAGGATATCTAGTCAGGCTGAACACATTATACAATTTCCATTTACATAATCTTTCATTCTCCTTTTCCCTCAGTCAGCATTATCAATCACATACAAACAAGCAAAATGATAATTTATGCCAAACAGACAACATACAGCATCAATATCCCGGTCATTCAATCCATAATCAATAAAACAGTAAAATATGCACATGAAACTATAAAATGAAAACATCGAACCTCATGCTGCATTTAAAACTGTAAAACAGGCCAAATAACAGTTAACCGACAAACACACTAGACTCGGGCTCCATTAGCGACCTTAAGCAATTTCACACATTCGTTGATTCATGAAATACCGTTTTATCATTTATTGAACTTTAAAACCGTGATAGAAAATAGGGTGAGGGGTCCTTACTCGTTTCGGAGTCCGAACACGGCTTCACAGTGCGCTTGCAGGTTGTCCCTAATTTTTCCTGAATTTTTCTCGGGGAACTGAAACGCACTACTGGTACCTGCACGTGTTCTAAAAAAAACCCAAATTAGGCCCAGGGCCCCTTTCGGCCCAAATCGCAACTCCGGCACGGCGGCTCCGCCGTGCTCCGGCGACGGCGCCTTCGCTTGCGGCGGCGGTTTGCCTCGGGTTGGCCGTTTTCGGCCGAATTCGGCCACACTCGCATTGGTTCCTGTGATAAAACAACCCTAGGGCCCTCGGGGGGCCAAAAAATCACGGAAAAACGGAGCTTACCGGAGGCGGCGCTCTCGGGTGCGGCGGCTCTCCGGCGAGGTTCTTGTTTTGGTGATTTGGCTCCGGTCAACCTGTAGAGAAAAGAATGGTGATCACGGTGATATAAAAATTGCATCAAACGGAGGCCGGGAAGGGCCTCATCGGAGGCAAAAACCGAGAAGGGGCGCTGCGGCACCGCTGGGCTTCGGCCGTGTATTCCGGCCGTTTGGCCGGGATTTTTGCTCCGATTGGGCCACAGGAGGAATCAGCGTGGAAAAACGAGTCGGGGTACGAAATTTACCTCGATCGGCGGTCGGAAATTCCTCCGGTGCGGCGGCGGGTAGCGGCGGCCTGCTTCTGGTTCGTCTTCTTCGGCGAGCGACAGGCGGCTAGGGTTTGTGGTCTGGTGTGGGGGTTCTATTTATAACCCTTTGCCTTTTGATCTCAGCTGTCCATTTTGTTTTAATCTGGGCCGTCCCTTTTTGATTAAATTTGGGCTGTCCGTGCGTTTAAATCTGGGCTGTCCGATCGCATGCTTGATCTGGGCCGTCCGATCGCGCCTACGCGGATCGCCAACGTGGCCCTTTTTGGAACAACGTGGTCTTACCACGTGGCAGGTCCCGGTTGGCCGGGACTGCTGACCGGGCCTGCTGACGTGGCTTTTTTTTTTTTCTTTTTTTTCGGCCCCTTTCCGGGCGCTACACTACAGGTCTCCGATCTATTAGGAAGATGTAGGTGATAAAAATTTTTTTAACCCATATTTTATAAAGGAGACTACAACCAAAATAGTTAAGATCAGAAAGAACATCCAGACAGCTTAAAGTAGACATAAGAGTTATGTGGACACATGGAGGAGGCATTTAGAATTCAAGAAATGTAATCGAGTATTTTTTAAGGTCACCGACTTTAAGGTAATCAATAGGTTTGACAAGAGGGGGAAATTAAATCCCTAGTTCATCGGACCATTTGAGATCTTAATCATGATTGGTACGACTGCCTATAAACTGACACTACCTCTAAAGCTATCCCAGGTTCATAATGTATTTCATGTATCCATGCTACGCAAGTACAATCAGGACCCCTCTCACATCTTGTCCCACGAGCTCCTTTCACTCAAGGAGAATCTATCCTATGAGGAGGTACTAGTAGACATTGTAGACCGAAAGAGCAGAATACTTTGCAACAGAGAAATTCTTTTTGTCAAGATCCTATGGCAGAATAATACACAGAAAGAGACCACGTGGGTGCTAAAATCGGACTTCAGAGCCCGGTAGCCCTAACTATTTGACTAAATGAGAGGGTGACAAATTTAAGAGACCAAATTTTTTTTAAGGGATGAGAGTTGTAATACTCGGGCCCAGAATTTGGCTCAGAATCAATTTTCATATGTATAAAAATAATTAAAAATACTAATTTAATTTAATTTTATTAAATTATTTGAGAAAAATAGGTTATGGACGAAATTAAAAGTAATTTTGGCGAAGAGAGACAAAATTTTAAGTTAAGAGGGTATTTTTGAAATAAAAATTAGAAACAGAATGTCAAAATACAAAAAAGAGAAATTCTGCCACGTGGGACGACCTAATCAGCAGTCACAACGAAGCAGAGCACGCCGCATGGCAAAACACACTGACATCGATGCCATATGGGAGGCCACGTGGGTGATTTGTGTGCCCAGTGATCCGAGTGCCCAGATTCAATCTCGCGCGCGTGAACAGCTCAAATGCATTCCCTCCTTAGGCACAAAAGAATGGATGAGATCAATCGTGATAAAAGGTTCAAATTTGAGCAAGCAATCGGCCTAAACAGGCAATGATCGGATGACTCTTCTCGCTCCCCATCGACGTGAATTGAAGGCTCAGATCTATGCGAGATAAGTATATAAACATCGCGTCACAGGGGAACTCTAGCCGCACCTGCCCTCATCGGAGAAGAAGGACCAGCCGCCGGAGAAAGAGACCGACCCCCAGCCGCTGCCGTACCGGAGCCACCGTCGACCACCAAAAAAGGTAAAATTCTCCCTTACCCCTTCAGAATTCAATTTCAAGTCTCCCTGTGGCTATATCAGAGCTAAAATGACGACAGGTGAGCTAAAAATCGTGAGCAATGTTCATTGGAGCCATCGCGGCCAAAATCCTAAAACCCCTCCGATAAGCCCCTTCTTATTTTTTATTTCATAAAATTTTTTGGCTATTTTGTTCACCGTTCCTTTCTATGCAGGTTAGCCAAAGAAGAAACTCCAACCGCGAAAGAGAACTGGTGGAGCCGCCACATTTGGAGACCCCCCTATCGGTAGGTTCAGTTTTTCGTGATCTTTTGACAAATGAAGTTCCTTAACATATTTTTTCACAGAGATACATGTAAAACAAGGAAAAATTGGTCAGACAAAGGTGAACCGCCGCTGTGGGCAAAGGAGCCAGCGCCGAAGTAGGGCGAGGCCATCGTGCCATAACCTTAAAATTTGCTATAAAGGGATTTCAGCACTGATTTTGAGTTTTTGAGGTATTTTTAAGTACGTGACGAGTATTTTGGATTCTCGTAGGAAAAATTAAGAAAACATGGAGCCCATTAGGAGGTGTAGTAGGTAGCATGATATTTCGAAATACCAATTCAAATAAGGATGCCTCACTTTATTCTCGGTTACAATGAATTGAGAATTCATAATCGATAATTGTGTATTTTTTAAAAAATTAGAAAAACTCTAAAAATATTACAGGTCACTAGTGGAGTCGGAATCGGTTAGTTCATATTTGTCCTTATTTCCTGTTTATTTTTCTGTACTGTATATATTTGCTTACTATTATACTGTGCGCAATAGAATTGATGGTTTTTATGGTCTTCTCGATTATTTTGTTGGTTCCTCCTATATTATTTATCCGGTATTCTGGTTATTTAGTTATTTGACTATGCTAAACTATATCGCTTATTTAAGTACCATGTGAATTAATATGTGAATATGAAATGAGATATTGGTATACTTTAATGGTTGTTTGGATGATGAGAATCTAAATAAATGAAAGCTTACTGAGCATCCTAGGAAAGGGTGGACGAACCCAATACATAGAGAACTCTACTGTAGACATTACCTTAGTTGGATGGGGCTGAAAAATCCCATACCGAGAGGGTTTTGGTAAATATGGTTTACCCTCATAACAAACGAGATATCGAGGCGATGGTGTTTTGACGCCCATTACTGGATGGGATATGGGGACAGCTGGGTCAATTGTCAAATTTTGATACTGGGTCTACGAGTAGAGGGATATCCCTATGAACCTCCAGAAGTCCTAATAAGTAGGTTAAAAATGAAAGATTGCTGATCTTATGCATGAAATTAAAATTTCATTTGGTTAATTATCTTCATAGGTTGATTTTGAAAAAACTCGTAATAATGAATATCGAATAAAAAGTTTTAAATATAAATATATTTACTTAAAGTAAGGGTTCCATTTGTTATTTTCTGATTTTTACCAATATTCGATTTTTCGTATTAATAATTAGTGTGATATTCTTACTGAGCTAGTATAGTTCACACTTTCATTAACTATCACAAATAAAAAAGATCAAGATCCAGATATCGATCAGTAAGAGGGTTGTGAGTAGTCTACCTCCTGGATTCCCTTCAAGTTCTAGTAAAGGTTATCCTAAGATACTTATTTATTCGTTTTTCTTTAATTATTGTTTGTTTTTTATGAACCACGTAGAAGAGACATTCCTGTAGCCATATTAGACAATTCAATTTATTGTGTAAGGAATGTAAACCCTAACATTATTATTTGCTTTCGCATTTAAATTATAAATTCTTTTCTTATAAGGTTCCAGGCCTTTATAGAAAGTGACTTATCAGGTGTCTTGGGAAAGAGTGTACGAACTTGGTGCATAGGGTGAACCCTACCATGGACGTTACCCTAAGTCGTACGGAGCTGAGAAGTCCCATACCGGTTAGGGTTGGGAATTGTTTTAATTATGCTCATATCAAAAGAGGTATTGAGGCAGTTGTGTATTTTGGCACTTATTACCGGACAAGATATGAAGATAATCGTTTGATTATAGAAAGAATATTCATGTCCACGTATAGTGAAGATCCCGATGGACCCCCAGCGACATCGGTAGGAAAAGTAAAATGATAGGGATGATTATGGTAAGGAATCTAATTTTAGAAAATAGTATAGAGTTAATTGTTATATGTCTCTTAGAATGAGTATTGGAGATTGCTATTCTGATTCTTACATTAATAAATGACATTTAAGAATTTACAGGTAAGATGAAAAAATATTAACGCTTTTAGTGAAATGAATAATGAATACAGTAGCATTCGAGTTTTATTAAGAATGGACTCTATTTGTAATATCTGAGGTTTTTTTAACTAAATAAATAAATAAAAATATTTAAATTCACCGTGTAATAAAGGATGAAGCACACTTATTTATTTTGTAAATTAAAAAAGTGTGAATATGTTAAATTAAGATCAAAATCTACCAAAATGCAAAAAATAATTGAAATAATTGATTTGGGGACCTTTTTAAAATAAAATATCAAAGTTAGGGCCCTTTTGAAGTAAAAATAGACTCAACTGAAAGATTGTTAGGAGACTAGGGGCCAATTTATAATTTTTGAAAAAAGGGTCACATAGGATCGCTGATTCATCGGTGCGACGAGTAAGATTGTGCCATGTGGATGCCACACCAGCAAGTGACGCAACATGGATGACACGTTGACGATCCGTGTACTCGCGAACGAACAACTCTCCTTTCGCTGTGTGGATGATGCAGATCTATTAAGGGGTATATTTAAGCTTCACCTTTGTCGGCTCCAAAAACCCTAACCGACAGGGTATACCGGAGAAGAAAGAAGCAGACACTAGAGGAGGCTACAGGTGGCGTAGCACGACGATGCCACCACTCCAGAACCCGCAACCGACCCCTGATAAATTATTTTTTCTTTTTTTCCCTCTATCTTTCCTTTTTCATTGCCCTTTTTTAACATCCATCAACGATTTCAGCTAAGAGTTTGAGCTTGAAAGCGGAACAACCACATCGATGGCTAGGAACCCAAAGCGACTCCGGTAGGCCGCCTCTTCTCCTCATTTCACCCTTTTTTTTTTCTTTCGATTAGCATTTTGAAAGTCTTGTTGTGCAGAATAAAAAAAAAAGAGGAAAGAAAACAAAAAAAAAACCATAAAGCTTAGGGATGGGAAGCCGAGTCGCGACGCCTCGAGTCTCTAATTCCGGTAAGAATCCTGAACCCATTCCTATAATCATTTATTGAATTTTAAATAAGATATATTGTTTGAAAAAAAAGAAAAAATATAATAAGAATGAAAAAGATAATTATAATAATAATAAATCAGTGCCAACGAAGCAATTCCATCATGTTCTGTAATCTATTTATGCATATTTTCCGTACATGATGTGTTTATATATGTGACGGTGTATAAAAATATATAAATATATACATATATATTTATATATTCGATTTGGGTGCATATGTTGATAAGTTGATGTATAATAATTTTTATATTTTCATTCATGGTATGTTGATGTATGTGACGATACATATGATATATATAAGCGATATATATTTTGATTATGAGGCATATGATGATGGGGTTGATGTGCAAGAATCTCTACGAGTTTTGCGGGTTATGCGCATAAGTGTGTATTTATACCATATATTGTTGGATGTTAATATCAGTGTATATGACGAGTAGCTGGAGTTATCAATGATTGAATGACAAGGTGTGAATTTTCGTATATTTGTTAAATGAGAAACGTGTGATGAAAAGTTAGGGAAAGTATATAATACATAACTATGTGTTTGGGATGATTTTACCTTGATTTTGTGGTGGCTATGTTTTGGTTGTGGAGCAAAACCCACTGTCAATATAAAATAATAGCGGCACCCATATAAGTTGGGGTATGGTGGCAGCTAGTTAGCTATGGCCCTCATATGGGTTGGGGTATGAGAATGACCAGTGTTTATGACACCCACATGGGTTGGGGTGTGAGGTGGCCGATAATCATTATGCTCGTATGGGTTGTGGTATGAGTACGGTCAACGATTTATCATTTATTTCATAAAAGTTTTTGAGTATCTACGAGTAGTGGAGACCCTTTAATGTGTAAAATGAAAAATTGAATATATGAATGACCCTGAATATCAAGCGAAAGATAAAGGTAAAATTAATTTGATTCATCAATTAATTTGATAGTATATTTGATATGGTACAACAATGTTTGCGCATGAGAATACAAGTTGTTTGTACAGGTATTTAATGTGTCTTCATGGCATTATGAATGATAATTCATGAGAGGTTTTCAAATAATCAAATGAATTTTATAAAATATATCCATAAGTGTTTTACTATTTTTCTATAATACTTTGGTAAATTGCTACATTGTTTGGTTTATGAATCCTTATAGAGGTAGTATAGCGCATCCAATTCATTATCCATATTATTCATACTAGGACGGTTAGGACCCTACTCCCGAGTAGTGAGATGATTGCTAGGAGATTTCTCTTTTTTTATTTTGCTATGATTTGAACTTTACTTAAGGTTGTTTCCTTTCTTTGCAGTAAGTTTTTATTTTTTAAGACTTATACATGCCTCACGAATACTGGAAATTTTTTTGACACTAAGTCATGTAAGGGATGCACTTTTAACTTTTAAATATAGTTGCGTGATATGTTTCTTAAAATTACTTGTCATCATTTATTTATGTGTGACTAGACCTCTGAATGCAGGTTCAAGTCGTTATACATTTGGTTGTTTTATATTTTTTATAACTCTTTGATTTTTCGTATAAGTAGTAAAATGTTGATATTCTTACTAAACTAATGTAACTTACCATTTTATTATTAACTATTTCAGATCTGGACGACCAAAATATATATCCTGAATAATAAGAAACTAATTAAGAGATTGCCTCTTTCGTTTTGTCAATTTCGAGTAGAGGTTAATCATATTTGTTTTCTCTTATATTTTTCTCATCTAAATTTTAAAAACATTTCTGTCATCCTATTGGACATTTTAAGTAAACTGTGTAAAAAATGTAACCCTAAATTTTATTTATTTATACTAAATTATAAATTTTAGTAGTATTTATTTGACTACTATTGAGTTATATACTCGTAATCTCTAATAGGGGTTTAAGCTTTTATATCAAACTAATTAAAAAATATATTTATACTATTTTAAAATTTAAAATTCAAATATGTTTAGTTTAGTTCAATTAAGTCTTGAAATTTTAAATTGAATTCTAATATAATCAATCTGTAATCAAAAATTTTAACTCTATTAACTTTTTTATATATGATGACTAACATGGCAAATTCTGTTAACATGGTATTGAATCGTCAATTTTTATTTAGAAAATATTATAATCAATATTTATAAATAAAATTATATAAAAACTCATTTTTTTATTTGAACTCATGTTATAATTAATTTAATTGTTAATATTTAAATATAATATTTTAAATTTAAAACCCTAAAGCTACCAATGTAGAATCTATTTGAACCCATTTTTCTTATTTTCCTTTTTTTTTTCCTATTATTATTTTTAATGATTTTTTAATAAAATAATTATCTAAAATATCACCATAAATATATATTGAATGCATTTTTAAAAATACATATATTAATTTTGTATTATGTGCTACACATATAATATAATTTATATAATCATATAAAAATTAATATGAGTATTATTTTATGTGAATAAAAATTATACAAAAGTAAAAAAAATTGTAACAAACATGTAAAAAAAAACTATCATACCTTAAAATTTAATAAAAAATTTACAGAACGCATAAAATATGTAGAGAAATAGGTGATAAAAATTCATATAGCATATAATTTCATAATTTATAATAAAGTAAAAATTAAATATATATAATTAGACAATAAATAATTAATAATAAATAACATAATAAGTTAATTTTAATCAACATGAGAAGACAAATAAGATAAAATATAAAATGAAGAGTAAATAATTTATATATTTTTAGAAATTAAAAAACTTAACTATAATATAATAATATAAAGTAAAGTGATTAATTAATTTAATATTATTTTTATCAATTCAGAAGGAAGATGAATCGGGCCCGGGTCGAGTTTGGCCCAGTTTAGTATTACCGATGCCGTGGTCCATGTGTATCCTTCTTCTTTCTGCACTTATATATGGTGCTTCTTCTCACAGTTCAGCTCCCTGAATTCAATTCCCAAAGTCACAATTTTCAATACAAGAAGAAACAGAGTGGCATTCAAAGCGGTAGGCCGATTGGTCGCCATGAAACTTTTCGATGTGCACTGTCATCTTCAGGACCCGCAAATAATCGACAAAGCTCCGAAGCTGATCTCCACCGCCGTTGATTCCGGCGTGGTTCATTTTGCCGTCAATGGTCTCTCAGAGGTAAATTACATGAATTCTTTTGGATATCGATCACGCTGGTGTGCAGAATCTTGAATGTTGTTTTTGATTAAAGAATTGCGGCATAAAAAGTTGTAAAAGAATTGCGGCTTATAAACTTTGCATGTGTTCTTTTTTGCAGAATTTTGAATTTTCTTGTTGTTTTCTTTGTTGTTGGTTGCAGAAAGACTGGCATTTGGTTAAAGAAATGGGCGAGCGCTATCCTTCTGTTGTCCCTTGCTTTGGGCTTCATCCTTGGTATTTATGCCGCAAGTCTTTTGGGATTAATGAGTTTATGATTGTTATCTTTTTTTTTTCTTTTAAATTGTTTTCAGGTATGTAGCTGAGAGGAGTTCTCAGTGGTTCGACACGCTGAAGGAGTTTTTTGAGAATACTCCCTCTGCTGCAGTTGGAGAGGTCAGTCATTTTTTCATGGCTGTTTTCTTTCTTTCTTTTTCTTGACTGCTCTATCCTTGTATTTTAATGGGCACTGCATCTGTGTTAGTGTTTATTGTTCATTTTCTTTTCTTTTTTTTTTAAGGATTGTTAAGTTGTGTTGGGAGGACAAGTCCAACTTAAACTGAAATGTTTTGTTTCTAAATGTTTTAGAATCCAAAGCGAAGTGAATTTGGTTATACATTAAACTAAATACCAGAGCAATATTCAGTTTACTGAACCATGATACTTTGAATTTTATTAATGTAATAAATTTTTTTTACCTTTTTATTTTTATTTTTAATTAACTATTTATTTTTAATCACATGAATGATACAAATTGTTGTGAAAATCAAATGTACCAAATATTTTTAATATAATGTATACTTATTTATAAAATATATAATTTTTTCTTATATATGTATTAAATATTTAATAACTCATACAAATGAAAAGTCAATTTTTTGGTTTAGTTTGTTTGTAAACCAGATCGTTGGTTTTAATATTCAGACCAAATTGAACCATTACAAATTAGCCTGGTTGGTTCAGTTTCTTGGTTTTCACCAGATAATTTATACCCCTAAATTGTAAATAGCCAAGTAGTGACAAATTGTACTTATGCATTTAATCCCTTTAGGCCAAAATATACTGATAATGAATGAATTTTCAGATAATCTCTTGTTTGCAAGCTGAAGTGATCTTGTTCTTTTTTGTTATGGACTAGATATGTGATTTCGCGATAATACCAAAATGACATATTATGGTTCCATGACATTGTAACTGATTTTTTTGTTCTTTTTTTTGGGTTTCTTTCTTGATGCATGAGACTTTTGAATAGGTGCATGCTAGTTATCTTGTTTATGTGCTAATCCTTGACATGGTCATGCTTTATTCAGATTGGTTTAGACAAAGGTTCACAAGGAAAGAAGATTAACTTTGTGGATCAGGTTTATGTCTGAACTTTTTGTTTCTAGATCGGTATTTGCCACTTTGCATTTTCAGCTTCCATTTGGAAGCTTCATAAGTAATTAACTACATAATTTCAGTATGCTTAGAGAGTTTTATTTTTGACTCCATCAGACTTATTTGGTAGGTTTAGTTTATTATGCATGCAGATTGTAAAAAAGAAATCATCATAATCATGTCTTTTCTCACAGATGTTGTGAAATTAGTTGGACTTATTTGAAGGGAGTTTATGCTCAATATTCAGTTATAGTTCTCTGATTCCTAACTATCTATTGCCCTCCCTCCCAAAAGAAAAGAACAAAAACAGTCCTAGATCAAATCCATGGATTCCCACATTTTTAGACCAAGTTGGGTTTATGCCCCTTTTGTGAAGTCTTCATTTCGTCCTCTCTGTGTGATTTTGAGAGGAGCAGGGATCAGAAAAGGTTATACAGAGGGACTATTTTTGCTAGATTATAGAAACTGAAGAGAAACATCAGTCTCTTCAAGATTGACTCCAGTTACGTTTCTTGCAGCAGGAAAGATTAGTTCTTTTGGTGTCTCTTTGGGTTAAGGCTTATGGTGTTTTTCAGGAACTGGTATTTTGTCTTGATTTTGCTTATCTTTTTTTGTTCTTTTGTTTTCTCTGCATTTAAGGATGCAGGAGGATTCTTATCCTTCCTTTTGTAATAGTTTCTACTCTACCTAATAATGCATCTCCTTATATTAAATAATCAAAGCCATGTTATTGTCAATAATTAGAGAGAGAAGAGATACAAAAATGAGTACGAGATATCCTCAAAAAACTTCCAAAAAAGCAGAGGAAAAGAAAACAGAAGAAACAAGAAAACCACCAGCGAATTGCCTCCCAATTCCTGCATAGCACGGACAAAGATGTCTCAAAAAGAATTATGCGCTTTGGCTCATAATCAAGCTTCTACGTTATAATTGTATTGCTTGATGGCTGATGAAGCACTTTTTTGAAATTTCCTACCTCCTTGATCCTTGCTGTTAGATTCTTATGGATGGCCCTAGGCCTGTAATGCTATTCTGTTGATTTAGTGAAAAGGTGTCTTTTTTTTTTTTTGTTTAAGAAAGGAAGCTTAAAATTTTTTGCTTTTTATTCTATGTTTTTTCTCCCAGTCATGTGATCTTTATGTTTGTTCGTACATAGTTTGCTAAGATATCAAGTAGGTTGAGGAACCTTTCTTTTATATTTTATGTTTGTTTCTATCTTGCTGCTATGAATTCTGGGACTCCACGTAGGCTTTTTGTACAACTTCCCCCAGTCTCCCTGCAAAATTTTCACCTCGCGAAGTTTTTTATACTGTAGTTTGTGTTACCTCTACTTTTCCCCTACATAAAGTGTTTCAATTCCAGGTTGAAGTATTTCAGCAGCAGCTTGAACTTGCGAAAACTTTGAAAAGGCCAGCATCAGTTCATTGTGTTCGTGCATATGGTGATCTTCTTGAAATAATGAAGTATGATTCTTTGCGTTGTCACTTATCAGTCTGTTCCTTAGAGATTTCTTACTTAAAGTCTTTGTGTTGTCACCTATCAGTCTGTTCCTTAGAGATTTCTTACTTAAAGCTCGTTAGAAGGGTAACTAATCTCTCACTGTAATCAATACAACATAAAACTAATTAGTTGAAAGCACATAACATTCTACTTCAACTAAACTGAGGAGTGTGTTCTTGCTATGAAATTTTAGGAAACATGCTAGACTTTTATGTAGAAATTAATTGTAAAGAATTAGTTTGGTAGCCCATCATTCAAAAGCTATGTTAATATGAGATGGCCAAATTTTTAATATTTTGTTTCTTCACATGACCTCTAGTGGGCAACCTGAGCAATGATTTCAACCAAAATGCAAAATCACACCAGTTAACTAGCATTTGCACAAAGGTCCAATTATGGGCAATAAGTAGGTGAATCAAAATGGTGAAGTTTCATGGTTTGAGCTCACAATTTCTGGCTACTTGATGGACCAAAGCATGGAAATTTTTTTTATATTGCTCTATCTGTGCTCCACAGGAGCTGGAATGCTACAATTATGTAATCTTTAGGGTTATGTTTCCAATATCTTTATTTTATCTTTTTATCTTTTTCTATTTTGAATTTTCTAATGGAAGATTAAGGAGGATGTTTTATTCTCTGCACCTGCACTTATTTCACTCTCTTCTTAATAATATTTATTTATTTATCAAATAAAAGCTCACGATCTCTATTATGATATCATGTTAAGGATTGGTCGAGGAACATTCTATTGCGAGAGATTAGTTAAATGATTGCCCTGTTGCCTTCTTGTACTCAAAACCCTGATCAAGAGGATCAGTCAATGTGGAACCTCATGGAAGATAGTTTGTTTTCGTGAAAACTTTATATCCAAGTAGTTTTTCTTTGAAGCACATGTTGGAGAAGAATGCTTTAACTTAGATGGCTTTTTTTGCTAAGTGGTCTGGGAAACTTTAGATTCTATGACATTTCTGTAATGATCTCCATGATTTCGATAACCATGTAGCAACCACTAATTCTATGACATCCCTTTTATTTCAAAACACCCTAATCACAGCCCCTTCTGACCCCTAAGCTGCTCTTTAGCCTTACCATTCACAAGAAAGTGAAAGATAGAAGATAGAGAACTCGAGGTCCTGCATCCCCGTCTAATACTAAGACCCTTATGATCTGGAACTTTGTCAAGAAAAACCCAATTACCCAATTGTAGGCCTTCTCAAAGTCCAATTTTAAAACTAAAACTTCAGCTAGACTTCTTAATTTCTTCCACCACCGTATTAGCAATGAGGGATGCATCCAAAATCTGTTTAATGGAAGCACTCCGATGAACGGAGATGATCTTGTCCAACACTTCGCTTAACCTTTGAGAGAGACTTTTAGAAATAACCTTTGCCCTCTTATCAGGTTAAAAGTAGGCGATTTCTTCCGTATTTTGTTCCATAAGGATTTGTTTGGACCACAAGTCTTTCTGGACTTAATGCTAACAATTTACTTCAAGTTTGCTGGCTGAACCATTCTCTGACCCTATTCTCTAATTGTTTAACGTGTTCTGTGATATCGATGGGCTTTTCTTTGGCATTGTGATGTTGCTTGGGTTGGTTGTGGACATTGTTATTTT